>NMRB01000089.1:663423-691864 GCA_002633025.1 Notospermus geniculatus
CCATCAAATGGCTTGAGTGGATATCCAATAGGGAGAAAATAGATATACGTCATGCAAAAAATTCTCCGCGTGAGTTTAAAGTAGGCCAATACAAAGTTGACGGCATTCACGGGAAAGTTATATACGAATTCCATGGCTGTGTATATCACGGATGCCCTAAGTGTTTCCGAGACAGAGAGAGCAAAAACTACTCTAATGGATACACAATGGGTTATCTATACGATCGAACCCTCGAACGTGCTAAATACATCAAAGATCAGGGTTATACTCTAGTTGAACAATGGGAGTGTGACTTTGATCGTGAAGTGAAAGAAGACAGTGATTTGGCAGATTACCTCAGGTCATTAGAGTACGTTGAACCACTCAACCCAAGAGATGCTCTTTATGGCGGTAGAACTACCGCAACTAGACTATATTACGAACCAAAAGATGACGAAACAATCCAATACTATGACTTCACGAGCCTTTATCCTTTTTGTAACAAATACAAACGTTATCCTATAAAACATCCACTTGTTCTGAAAGGTTCTGAGATAGACAAAAATCCCCTGGAGTATGAAGGACTGATTAAATGTAAGGTATTACCACCCAGAAGATTATACCATCCTGTATTGCCCTACAAATCTGGAGGAAAATTGAAATTTCCCCTCTGTAGAACATGTTGCGAAGAATGTTTAAAGACTGCATGTACACACAATGAGACCGAAAGGTGCATTATAGGCACTTGGTGTATCCCTGAACTCCAAAAAGCTGTCGATTGTGGTTACAAAATCATAAAAGCCTTTGAAATTTGGCACTATGAAGACTCTTGTTAATTGTCTTTGCTCCGTATATGTGTATTTCTAGATTTATCCGCTGCGCCGTTTCATCTTCTGCTGTCTAGCCGCCATTTTCTCAGCCTCGTTTCCGTGCTTGTTTACGTATGCTAATTTGGGGAATCCCGCGCACCTTTCATTTCATACGTCCACTAGGCCTAGTTATTCCTCGTAGGTCATTGTTGCGCTCTTCGGTATTTTTGGGATTCTTAGTTCGGGGTTTGGGTAAATATTTTATAGCATTCGGCTAGTTTTGTGGTGGTTCCTTTTTATGGTATTTCGGCGTTCTCTGCATCTTTGCTCTGTTGGCTGGCATATAAAAGCCAGCTCTCTCAGTTTCGGAGGGACTACGGCTGAGACTTCCTAAAAGTACGCGTGACCCCCGGTCACGGTTTTCTCGCTCTTTCCCACTTTCTTCGTTCTTGGAAGCTATATTTATCATACAGGAGGACTCATGTAAGCATGCTGCATACATTGTAATTATTCTGATTTATTAAGGTGGACAACCTTATGAAATACACATGAATGAAATAGTTAAATTGCTTCTTTGCGTCCGGTCTGACACTCTCAGTTCAGGTTGAACCCGTGCCCATGGTAACCGCATAGATTATTATGCCACGCCCCCCTGTTCTGGAATTCCCCTACTCCCGCTCGTTGTCCGTAGCCACGCACGCCACATTATTTATTTTTTCATTTCAGGATATCGTTGGTGAGCTGTTGCGCCGAGGGAAGTCCACTACTGATTTCGGTGTGCCTCATCCTGTCAAAACAAGCATCACCCACGAGTCCATGCTTGGTTGTCACGAGAAACAATGTCTGGTATGATTGGCGGTCGGTTGTTGCGCCATCAAACGATGGTCGCGCGAACGAAGGATCCATTGATAGCGCAGCGCGATTGGGCGATAGCGCAGATCGGTCGATGGCGTGTAACAGCAACACTGTGTGTCTTTGTACGCACCCGTACAGTCGCAGAATGAGCAGTGGCTCATTATAGTACGTTTGAGTCATTTGGAGCTCGATGGGCGTATGTCAATCAAACCCTTAGTAACCAGACCACAATGAACTTAGGGTTTACTCTAAACGGTCCAACGCATTAATAATTATAGAGATAGCCGTGTTGATCGTTGAATGAATGAGAAGAAATGAAATAGGTAACACCGTCTTTTGAATCAACTTGGTTGTATTGAGACAAGCTTTCGACCCTATCGGGCCTTCATCAGGTCTGAGGAAAATCATTCAACAGGAGTATACATATGTGGTGACAATTACAATGACAATACACGTCGGACTTACAATGTAGCTTAAACATTAATTGGTGGCTGAGAAGGTGACAACGGTAAAGCAAACACAAGATAAATCCTAAAGATAAATCTTTACTTGTAGTTGGCCATGAAGCCCAGGTCCCTGTTAAGTCCGTTGTTTTTGCAGTTAAATCTGGCAATGAGTCTTTGTTCACAGATCCTTCTTTCTCTGGTGTTTGGTAAATGTCCTTGTAACACCCTTATCCGCATGTTGTTGCAAGAATGATCTGCTTGGTTGAAATGCTCTCCTACAGGGACGAACATGTTTTTGTTGTTGATGCTTTGTCTATGACCGTTGATACGGTTTCTGAGTTTTTGGCTTGTTTCTCCAATGTACCTAGCTGGGCAAACAGAGCATTCTATCAGATAGACGCAATCTTTGGTGTCGCATGCGTAGTNATAAACAGATAGACCTCGATAAACAGTTACAGCAGGTCGAGATTTCGAGACGAAATACCGATGATTTCAGTGGTTATTTTGGGCTGGACTCCGAGTCTGATCAATATCACAGCCACACCCAAGATGGCGGCCTTGGACATGCAAATGCACAGGATAGTCCTACACGTGATGATGCACACGTGCACGTGCGCAGTGGTCCTGCAGTGAGAAGACCCCAGGATATGAGCCGTTTTGGAGGGGTTTCTGACGCCTCATTCGATACGGAACTGTTGCAGTCGGAATACCGCACGTAGACGGATTCCCTAGTTAAGGGCCAAGGGTCTGCAGCTCAACAAGCAACTGAAGAAGTTGAAGCTAATTAATGAAAGAGTGAAGATCTTCAGTCCTAACGTAAGTTTTCTTTCCTTAGAATAGTTTATGCTGGTGACGTATTATAGTAGTGAATTGATATTCTTGCTTTGGCTGAACTTGGTTTCAAAATAATGAATGTCTTGATTTTTCAGCACAAATTCACGAAGTCAGCAGACAGGAAAGCAAAGGAGAGAAAGGACAAGTCGTCACAAGTCTTTCCAGCAAAGGAAGAACTATACGATTCAGATGCAGACCATCAGAGAAAAGGACAGGAAGTCATGGCCAAATTGATACAGAATAGAAACAACTTGGTATTGATGCGCCATTCGAAAATGTACATTACTACCGCCATTACAAAGATCGCTCTGAGAGGTGCCAATCTTGCTCGGGTATCGGCCATCCTAAGGGGAAATGCTCCAGATATTTGTCAGTATCACTATCATTGATTTACAAAAGCGACGTGATACTTGGTGCTTCAGCCGACCCGGCGGTGCAAGGAACCGAGCCATCAATTGCCGAGCATAATTTGGAATCTTTTTATAAGACAAATCCGAAATTGGCGATTCTTCTTCAATTTTTTGTTTTAACTGGCATACAATTAGCATGCCTCAATCTTCAGTTTTCTTTGGGAGCCTTACCATGATAGGCATAAAAAATGTCAACGGTGACAACTGAACTTTCAGGAAAAGCACATAAAAAACTCTTGATAAAAAATATGGGCCTTGATTTAGTTGCTAAGGAGGCCAGGTATCACAATTCTTGCTATCATGATTTTTTTTGTAATTGATAGTTTATTATAAAACGTGGAATACAGAGACACGGACATACAAATCATCGCTGTTAATAACAACCAACTTCTTGCCATCAAACAAGGGACTGATGAAGCACTGCCATACACTTTTCAACACGCTGTCAACATTGACACCAACGACTTGCCCAAAACGGTCCAGGTAACCTTAAAAGGATCAGACATCATAGCGATGGAGGCCTTGCCCTAGCTATATACCTGAGAAATACTTTGGATGAAGTTTCACCATTGCAATGTCCATGGCGCCCGACTTCTAATGACCTGAGTGAAGGTAATGCACTGAAAATGGTTCCTATCGCACAACACAAATGGCATAACTGTACAGCGTCAACAAGCTGATACTGGAGGGGTGAATCAATCTGTGAATCTCAGACACAGTCGCAGGAGAACTCTTGATCCCCAGAAGTGAAAATATCTGTTTACTACAGTGGGAAAAAAGAAGGGCCTCTTCGAGAATTTCAAGTCACAGACTGTACATTACATGTACTTGATGGATCACTTGATGAGAAGGCAAAGCTCACAGATTTGGCTTACATATTGTGTAAATCAGAGGGAGAATCAACACTTCCAGGGAGGACTGCCGGGGTTCAACACGTCATTACAGAAGCACCATATACCCTCTCCAAGTAAGTAGGATACCTGCCAGTGATTGATGTCAACTCTGATTGATGTCAAATCTTGCAAGAAAGCCTCAAAATTGTGCTTGAACTGGGGACGAATGATTTGTGTGACCCTAAAGTGAATGCTCTAGGTTTGGCAGAGATGGTAATTAATTTTGTCAAGGGCCTGGGTCGTGACACTTCAGTATCAGCCGTTGTGGTGTGGCAGATACCGTCTGACGGATCGGGTAACGCCTGCTGATTTTGATCGGAACAAGGATGCTCTGTCAACGCTAGGCTGCAGCAATCTATAGAATATCTACTCTCTAAATTCCAGGGAGTGAAATTTTCACTCTAATACAAGAGCTAAAGACGTTTCACTCCATTAAAGTGAGATTTCACTCCGAAAGACTCAAAATGGATTGGTCCCTGGCCCAGTCTTTCAGAGAGTGAAAAATGAATCCATTAGAGTGAAATTTCACTCTTTGGAATTTAGAGAGTATAGACAGAGATTTAAAACAAGGTAGACCTTATAAGCTTAACATGGTCAAACTGAAAGTGTACCCGCAAGACAAGCGGGTTTGCATCCATCACTATTTGACAACCTATCTACAAAGGACGCTTGACATTAGGGGCACATGGGGCACATTAGGGGCACATGCGGATCTTTGACTTTGACAACCAAGAAACCACACAAAACGCCATCTGGGGACACGGTCGCTAGATGGGTAAAAGTTAGACACACAGTTGTTCAAGGCCGGCAGCACAAGGGCAACTTCAGTTAGTAAGGCAAAGGAAGGGTATATGTTCCTCATGACCAGGAATTTTCATTTTTGGTGTGATTTTGTGTGCCTTAAAGTAGCAGTATACGGTTAGCTTTATATCCATGCGCGTATATCCGACGCGTGATCAAATCTGGACGCCGACTTCGCGGAATTGATTCATAGTCCAGCGTACTTCAGTGGCGGCGACCTGTTATGAAATGACTCGGGTAATTACCCTCAACCTAGAACAGTGGTGTTTTCAGTGCTAATCAGTTCCAAATCAGTGTCAGCTATTTGGTTCACTATTGGTGGTGATTGGTTCCAAAAGGTGTCCTGGGATGTGGTGTTGTTTTGGTGCTAAATTGGTGGCGATTCAGTTCACCACTGAATATCAGTGGCCACTGATCTATGGTAAGGGTACAGCTTCGCGACCAAATCGCAACAGGGCCAACCAAATCGCAGGACAGGGCCGGCGTCGAACGCAAGGCCGCGCGGCGGGCGCCGGCGATGGTCGTGCGTCGAAGTATGAATTAGACTTTATCCGTTGAAAGATGCACAGAAAAGTTGCATGGAATCGGCCCTGAATGGACAGGACTGGGAATTTTGCCAAGTGGGTACGGAAAATCCCTCATTTACCACCTTCTGCCAGATGCCCATGATTCATATTTGTTATGCATACAGGGTCTCGGGGCCCGTGACTAAGACTGGCGGAGCGAGACTAGCATTTTCCACAAGAAATGTTACAACCAATAAGTAACATCTCACACGCAAGCGCAGTGTTGCCAAGCCGTGCACTGCATGGAATCTTCGAACTTGTGTGTCACTTCTCGATGTTGTCCATCTATGCCATCAATATGTCATCAATGGGACGATGGATTTGTTTGACTTACAAGCCCCCTTGGCCATGTGTCCAGGAATTTCGAAAAATTTGTGCCAATCGCAGGAGAAACTGTTGGCGACCTGTTGAACAATCACATCCCTAGACTGTCAATTGTTTGAGGTTGCAAAATGTGAGATTTAATTCTTTTAGTAAACTTCCGACGATGGATTGACAATATTGTACATTTTTGTATTGTACTTTTATTGTCATTAGGCTGGATGACCCTATCTAGGTAACATGGGGGATTTCATGCCACATGTGAACAAAGACTATCTTCCTGTCTGCGACTCGAAGAAGCACTATAATGAGAGGGTGATCTAAGAGATCTACAAAGAGAAGGAAAAAATTGCATACAAGTACTTCCTGCAGTTCATGCCATTAGAGATGGGATCATGAGCACTCTTTCTTGGAATCAAACCAATGACCGTGAAATCTCAAAAGATGATACAAGTATTCTATCAATGTCGGGCAGAGAATCCTCAAAGAGCAGTTCCCGCAGACTGGTGGTTTCCAGAACACTGTTCCTGTGGGGCTTTGAACCAATTCAAGGTTGAAGGCAATGAATTTCTGCAGGTGTTGCATGATGGTGCAGCAAACTGGGCAGCGCAAAGGTCATGTAAACATTTACGACAATATGAGACCTGCAACCCTCTCACAGAGTCGCAAAACGCAGAAGCTCCCCGTCAAACAATACCCCTGCAAAGTTTTCGAGGCCCACAGCTCTGAGACAGACTCAGAAATGTGGACTGGCCCGGAGACCCACTTGGAGGCATCCGATAGAGAGCATGAGGGACGCTTCTCAACGTCGGACATAAAAAGATTCAAGATTCATTCAAGATTCAACATTCAAGATTGAAGCATCCCCCATGAGTAACCTCCAGCTAAAGATATGGTGCTGCGGTACTGTCAACAGGTGAAATCAAGAATCGAAGATGATGACAGGGGACTGGAGAGATGCGTGAACAGAGCGGCTCGGCAGATGATTGCAATAGGATCCAGTGTCATGAAGATATCCGCTTCTTCCTAGAACACTGGCTAGAGAGGACACATTTGCAAGTCTTCAACTAGGTGTTTCAGAGCGGCTTGGCAGATGATTGAAGGATCCAGTGTCATGAAGATATCCTCTTCTTCCTAGAACACTGGCTAGATAGGACACTTGCAATTCTGCCACTAGGTGTTTCAGAGCGGCTCGGCAGATAATTGAAATAACGATCCAGTGTCATGAAGATGCCCTCTTCTTCCTAGAACACTGGCTAGATAGGACACTTGCAAGTCTGCCACCAGGTGTTTTATCCGACAGCGACATTGGACATGGATGAAATGTGGCATTAATAAAGCATAAATTGAAGACGGGAGGAAAGTTTATTTTCCTTTCGCCTTTGAAAGCAATTAATGCATTCTGTGAGCGGCACTGGTGCGCGCCATTCCGTCATGGACAAGCCCCGGCCGGGTCTACCCTCCCGCTTCCGCAAGTGGCATCTGGCTTGGGTAGACAAAAAGAGACCATCGAATCTTGAAATTTCGATTCCTGAGCTTGTTGCTGACTTTTCCCGAGTATTTTATGAGGTGTCTCCCAGTACCATGAAGAGAATGGTCCGGAAAGTTGGCTGCTCGACAAAGGCGTCTGCCCGGTAAGTCTTGTGAATTGTAATCTCGATTACACTACTTTTAGGGCCTAGCTACATTTTTATGTCTTGGTCTGACACTGTCACGGCGCTGCTTCGATCCGTGTGTTTCGAACTAAACATGCTACGATTCCAATTTAATATCTTTGATAACTGAATTACATTGAATAATATGTAAATCGGCCAAAATGTACTAGCTTTGAACAGATTAGAGATACATGTAGAAGATTAATAATTTATAATGTAAGATGGGTGTATGTCTAAACCATTCGGAAGGAGTGACGGTCAGTTGTAGGGTCCCCGGAGAAGTGGCGTTCCTTTGAAGATGGTGCCTGTCAAAGCTTTCAGTTGCTGAAATTCCATATTGAACGAACGGGGACTGTTCACTTTACCCAGACCCCGGGTTTCCTCTTTCATTTTTCAAGAGAACAAATTGATACATGTACATGTAATATTCGACGAAGGAGAAGAAATTAATAGTCAGCAGATTAGTTTTGACAAGCATTCATCGAAATTCGAAGGTACCAGTGTCAACGGATTGATACATTTTGGTAATAATAAAGCCTTTTCTCCATTCTCAAGAGGCACTCCATTTCGATTCAAGACCGTGCTGCAAACCGTATTCAGTACAATGAACAGCAAATAACGAGACGTTCGTGTCATCTTAGAGAGAAATAAGTAGAGACCTTTTACAGAAGTAATGTGTTACGAGTTTGAACAGAATTACATGTACATGTACATTGAGAAAAATTTGATAAAGTTGCAGGCAAATCTTCAGACCTCCAGATCTGTTTCTCCATTTATCCAGAGCATGAACTATCTCGCAGTGGTGACAGACAACATAGGTTTGGCAAAGTTTTTGGCAAAGGAATTGAGTGTTCTAATCTTTGTTTCATCAAATGAGGTTGTCAGAGAAAAATGCATTCAAGGCATTTCCGTGAGTCAAGCATATAATGTTCTGAAGTCTTCAAAGAACAGTCAGAAGATCCAGTCATACAGGCTGCTACTTGGTCCAGTTACAAACACCACAACACTGCAAAATTCCTAATAAGCATCATCATATAAAGACATCAAACCCGTCTTTATGGCATCACCAACTGGACACATTGAATATACATGTAAATCGTCGCACCAGTGACAGGTATTTAAAACAGAACTGTGGATTTCTTGATTCGAATGGGACGAGTATGTTGTGGCTGACAGAGGATTTCCGATCCAAGATATGGGTGCTGCACTTCAGTCTCTCGCCACCTCCAGCAACAGAAGTTGATTGAAGAAGTCCTTCATCATCGATCAAAGCCACCCCCCCCTCCCCCGCGGATGCCTCGCCAACAATATGCAACACTATTTTGATGTGTCTATAACTGGTTTTTTTTTACCCTAGGATTTGATATCTATATATCGAAGTTATGCAGACTATTAGATCATCAACATGTACGTCGTCTGCCCAGAAAGCTGTCCACCTTCCATCTGCTGTGGCAACCAAGGACCGTGGATCCCTTTTTATTCTGAAGACAGTTTGCTAGTGTTGGGTCAGGCTCCTTGATAGAACAATGTGCAGTGCTTGTAATGAGTCTGGTTACAAATTGTACGGCTGAGGCATACTTAAAGTAAGTGTGTACAATGAACGTGGACAAGTATTTTGAAAATATTGACTGTATCCTATAGATGTATAGCGTTAAGAAGTTATTTTTACCGTTATCTTATTAATTCTACAGTTTATAAAGTGTATAATTTATGTCAGTATCAGTGCCAAACTACAACCACTCCTGGTGGTTGTTTATGCTGCAATGAAAGAAAGCCGTCCATGCATTGGACAAACAGAAAGAAGTACCAGAAGAAAAAGTTTTCTTCGTTGGTTTAAAGGAACGTGGTGTGGAGTATGGCGCCCAAGGTTTGTCCAAAAAAGACCTTGGATTCATTGGAAGGAATTTCTTTACTTTGGCATTTCCCTGTTTATTTCCTCACGGCACAGGGGATTTCTACATGAATCGGAAAAGAACATGTTCATCCATGAGTGACTGGGCTGATCACCGGATGTGGTACCGGTAACCGGATGGACGGTTCGCTCGGCACCAATATTTCAAATTCATCCTCCACAATATGATAATGAGGAAAAGAGCATCCAACGATGGTCGCGCGAACGAAGGATCCATTGATAGCGCAGCGCGATTGGGCGATAGCGCAGATCGGTCGATGGCGCGTAACAGCAACACTGTGTGTCTTTGTACGCACCCGTACAGTCGCAGAATGAGCAGTGGCTCGGAAGAAACCTCGAAATTTGATCTAGTGCTGGAAAAGTTATCCCAGAATAATGATAAACAGATAGATCTCGATAAACAGTTACAGCAGGTCGAGATTTCGAGACGAAATACCGATGATTTCAGTGGTTATTTTGGGCTGGACCGGATGTGGTACCGGTAACCGGATGGACGGTTCGCTCGGCACCAATATTTCAAATTCATCCTCCACAATATGATAATGAGGAAAAGAGCTCTTGAAAATTCCAAATTCATTTTCCTCCAGAAGTTAGGTGACCAACATCTCACTGTAGCAGATCTGCAAGAGAAGATTCGAAACGGAGACAGGCCAATTGCTAACAAGATCCTATACTTCAGTGCCAGCCTCAGAGGAACATCTCAGTACTGGACCCAAAGATCAAAGGAGCTGCAATCTTTAATCCATTATCAAATCACCCAAGGGAAAGGTCTGCCATCATTTTTTTCGACCAGTAGCTGTGCAGAATTTTTATTTCAAACCTTTACGGCGACTCCTAGAAATTACGTCAACATGGTCAAGAAGACAACAGGACAAACCATCGATTTCGGCGACAGAAACAAGCTTTTTACATGTCTACAAGAACATGCCCACATCAGTGGTCATTACTTTGACCTCTGCACGATATGCTACTATGAAAGGGTGATGACGCCAGTACATGTATATTGGGTGGAAGCATACTTCCTGACAGAGAAGGGGCAACATTACACGACGTAGAAAATCTTGTGCCAGCCTCAGAGGAACATCTCAGTACTGGACCCAAAGATCAAAGGATCTGCAATCTTTAATCCATTATCAAATCACCCAAGGGAAAGTTCTGCCATCATTTTTTTCGACCAGTAGCTGTGCAGAATTTTTATTTCAAACCTTTACGGCGACTTCTAGAAATTTACGTCAAGAAGACAACAGGACAGACCATCGAATCAGGCGACAGAGACAAGCTTTTTTCATGTCTACAAGAACATGCCCACATCTGTGGTCATTACTTTGACCTCCGCACGAAATGTTACTATGTAAAGGTGATGAAGCCAGTATGGGGTGGAAGCGTACTTCATGACGGAGAAGACTGTCGTGAACGCAAGATGCTGAGATTTTACCAATCCCCGACCAACCACCTGTATTGCCTCTTTCTCCCAAGTGCCATGAAAATCTTCGATGAAATCAACACTCGCCTCCAGCAAGAGGCACCCCTGGTGCATACTCTGCGGAGGAAACTCCATGAACTCCAGAGGGATCTCCAACTCAGATACAAGGTCCCTGTCGGAAATTCTCATCCTGTTGNCTTGCCTTGTTCGAAATTCCGATAAACACCGGTGTTTTGGTAGACTTGTCTAACAGTTGTCTTACAAATGTTTAGGCTTAAACAAGTCCAAGTTAGACATGCGAAAAACACCTTTTATAAGTTCGGGCCATTAAGTTTAAGGATCCGTTTGGGATCGTCTTCCGAGAATTAGCCTACGCATTGCATGATTCATATGATCACAGCCACATGTTAGATTTGTAGAATAAAGTCAGTTATGAGAAAGAATTCACCACCGAGTTAAGTTGAATATCCATCTTCATCCTTCCATCGTTCTCTTGACTCCCTGGTCTTGAACCTGGACCTCAAGTCAACCCGCAAACTTTCACAGTCCCTGGTGCCTTTGTGGGGAAAACTGTTACCCAACTTGATGTAGACGGAGAAATGACAACCCTACTTGCTGTGCATGGGAACACGTGACCGGCCAAGTCTGTTTTTGTCGTAGTTGATCAAGTGGGAATACTGTGCAAGACTGATGAACTGACATTATCCATAGACAAACTGTTCAAATTGCACTTTGTGCTCAATTTGGAGTTCTCACCAATTCTTTATGCATTTTTTGTGTTCCTGAAAAAATATGTATACGGAATATGTGTAGTTTGATTGATAAATGAAATAAACAATTATGAATTAGACTTTATAAAACTGACTCATTGTAGTTTATGGTACATGCTATGTGTGTGCAAACATCACATTGGAGGTGAAAATACAGCCCTTCCAAGTGTTGAAGTAAACTTGGTAAAGGCTCATACAGAGAATGATAAAAAATGCTTGCACTGCAACACAAATGCTGCGCCAGCAGTGCTGCAGATCGGAGATATTAGCTATTTTGAAGGAACTACTTTCATGCCAGCTCCCAAACAGCCCCAGGCCATTCTATTAGCTACACTTCCAGCAAGCGTACATGTACTAAAAAAAGAACATGGTTTTTGACAAAAAAACTAGGTTTATTTAAAAGAAACCAAGTTTCTTTTCAAAAACTAAGTTTTTTCTCTTACAGGCTTCAACCTTCGGCAGAACCTAATTTGGTCAGATTTTATCACGAAGTTAATGCTTTACTGCGGCAATGTTCGCTTTTATGGAACGCCACGTGTATGGCGAAAGGCTAAGTCAAAGAAGAGCAGAGGCCCAGCAGCTCAAGCCTAATAATAATACTGATGCGGGAGTTACTGCTGGTTTGCCCGGTGCCCAGACTGGATCTGGCACAGAGGCATATGGTGTCCATCGTCTGCCCAGAGAGCTGTCCACCTTCCATCTGCTGTGGCAGCCAAGGACCGAGGATTCCTGTTTATTCTGAAGACAGTTTTCTTGTGTCGGGTCAGGCACCTTGCAGTGCATGCAGTGAGCCTCGTTAGTATGTACAATGAACTTGGACATGTATTTTGAAAATATTGACTGTATCCAACATATATAGCATTAAAAAATTTATTTTTAACGTCATGACTTAACCACTTTATAAACTGCAGATTTAATTTATGTCAGTATCAGTGCCAAACTACAACCACTCATGGTGGCTGTTTATGCTGCAAAGAAAGCCGTCCGTGGATTGGACAAACAGGAAGAAGTACCAGAAGAACAAACTTTTCTCTGTTGGTTTAAAGGAACATGGTGTGGAGTATGGCGCCCAAGGTTTGTACAGAAAAGACCTTGGATTCATAGGAAGGAATTTCTTTACTTTGGCATTTCCCTGTTTATTTCCTAACGGCAAAGGTGATTTCTACATGAGTCAAAAAAGAACATGTTCATCCATGAGTGACTGGGCTGATCACCGGATGTGGTACCGGTAACCGGATGGACGGTTCGCTCGGCACCAATATTTCAAATTCATCCTCCACAATATGATAATGAGGAAGAGAGCTCTTGAAAATTCCAAATTCATTATCCTCCAGAAGTTAGGAGACCAACATCTCAATGTAGCAGGTCTACAAGTGAAGATTCGAAACGGAGACAAGTCAATCGCTAACAAGATCCTATACTTCAGTGCCAGCCTCAGAGGAACATCTCTGAGTCAGTACTGGACCCAAAGATCAAAGGAGCTGCAATCTTTAATCCATTATCAAGTCACCCAAGGAAATGGTCTGCCACCATTTTTTTCGACTGGTAGCTGTGCAGAATTTTTATTTCAAACCTTTACGGCGACTTCTAGAAATTTGCGTCAAGAAGACAACAGGACAGACCATCGATTTAGGTGACAGAAACAACTTTTCACATGTCTACAAGAACATGCCCACATCCCTGGTCATTACTTTGATCTCCGCACGGAATGCTACTAGTACTATGAATGGGTGATGAAGCCAGTATATGGGGTGGAAGCCTATTTCTTGAAGGAGAAGACTGTCGTGAACGCAAGATGCTGAGATTTTACCAATCTCCCCGATTAACCGCCTGTATTGCCTCTTTCTCCGAAGTGCCATGAAAATCTTCGATTAAATCAACACTCGTCTCCAGCAAGAGGCACCCCTGGTGCATACTCTGCGGAGGAAACTCCATAAACTCCAGCGGGATCTTCAACTCAGATACAAGGTCCCTGTCGGAAATTCTCATCCTGTTGACCTTAGTCTTCTTAGTAATTGTCATTTTTTTATTGGTCAACCTTCATCTTACAGTTTGTTACTAATTATCCCACGCAGAGATATTAAGTTTAAGGATCCGTTTGGGATCGTCTTCAGAGAATTAGCCTACGTATTGCATGATTCATATGATCACAGCCACATAATTGTAGAATAAAATCAGTTATGAGAAAGAATTCACCACCGAGTTAAGTTGAATATCCATCTTCATCCTTCCATCGTTCTCTTAACTCCCTGGTCTTGAACCTGGACCTCAAGTCAACCCACAAACTTTCACAGTCCCTGGTGCCTTTGTGGGGAAAACTGTTACCCAAGTTGATGTAGACGGAGAAACGACAACCTTACTTGCTGTGCATGGGAACACGTGACCGGCCAAGTCAGTTTTTTGTCGTAGTTGATCAAGTGGCAATACCATGCAAGACTGATGAACTGACATTATCCATAGACACACTGTTCAAATTGCACTTTGTGCTCAATTTGGAGTACTCACCAATTCTTTATGCATTTTTTGTGTTCCTCGAAAAATGTGTATACGGAATCAGTGCGTCAAAGAAAGTCCCAGCAAATGTTCGGGAGCTGGAGAATAGCCTAGGTGTGTTGTATGAATCTACTCAGGGTGTCTACAGCCTGTGGGGCACCAAATTTAAGACTTTTTAAGACCAAATATCGGCAAAATTTAAGACATATTTTCTTCTACACCTCGCCCCGTTTATAGATACCCAACTGGGTTTCTACCAGGAAAAAAGGTGATAGGGGTCAATGTGGCTGGGAAAGGCAGATGTTTAGGCGAAGGGGGGCCCTCCCCCAGGAAAATTTGGATTTTAGAAGTCTTGAGATGTGATTTCCCGGCATTTCAGAGCCAAAATTAAGACCTTTTTAAGACCTTCTTACAAAAATTGCCAAATTTAAGACTTTTTAAGGCCTTAAAAATGGAAGTTCCAAATTTAAGACTTTTTAAGACTTGTTGACACCCTGCTACTAAGTCGGCTAAATGTCATGACTAGGCACGGGGAGGGGGGTCAACACATTTTGGTTACCAGCAGGATGTACATTACAAGGATGGACCAGAAATGGGTGGACGGTATTTGGGAAACTAGCAGACGCTGAAGGGATACCATGGTTCCAGAATATGGCAGGAGTCATGCTTGCAGTCCTGACTATTCCGCAGAGCAATGCCGCATGCGAGAGAATATTCTCAGGTGTTCGACATAACAAAACTTGGTCCAGGACAAGCCTTCTCTCTAAAAACGAAAGAGCGAAATTGCCTCTAAAAGAGCTAAGTTAGGGACTGCTCTTTTGAAAGAGCGAAATCCTCGAAAGAGTGAAACTTTGACTGGCCCTGACCTGGAGATTTTATGTTTCTTGAATCTCCTTTATTGGTTCTCTCACATGAAATACTTGGACTTTCCTGTCTTGAAGATATCGCTGATATCTTATATGACAAGAATGGTGTCAACCACCTCATCGAAAATTAGCTCTTCTATTTTTTCACTCTTTCAAAAGAGCAGTCCCTAACTTAGCTCTTTTAGAGCCAATTTCGATCTTCCTTTTTTAGAGAGTTGGCTCTGAACAGTTGAAGCCATCATGCTTGCTAGTCAAACAGGGCAGTGCTCACACAGTTGAGTTTCATGTTAGTAGTGTGGCATAATTGACTTGACCCGTTTTATAAGGCGAAATTCCCACTAAAATCATGGCAGATTATAAGCCTACAAACACAGGCCTACAAACGCACAGATTTATTCATTATCCTATTATTCCCAGATACTATAGTACCCTGTACAATATTTCAACTGCAAGAAATAATACTAGATTTGCAGGCCTATATAAATGTATTTGCAGATGTTACTTTTGCCAATAATCAAAATGCAGACAGAGTTAATTATAGACGTCTCGCCGCAAACACAGTATCAAGTAACTCAACAGGTGGCGCATATGGCTGATGCAATCTCCCCGCCCAATGCCTACTCATTCATACGCATTAACAATATGGAGGACACAAAATTTAAAATTCTGTCGAGTGATTTATCTGAATTGTTAAACTATATTGTAGCAAGATATCCAGACGATAAGGAGATTGGGCAAAATTGTGCTATATTTTGGGAGAAGTACCCGGAATTACAGTCTTCAATTCAGCCAAGTGAGCCAGGCGCGGGTGTGACAGGCAAACGAAAATCAGGGAGGTTAACTACAAATGAAATAGAGGAATTAATTAGGAAATCGCTGCAAAACCAGGAGGCCCAGTGGTCAACAGAAGACTTTACGCCAAATTGGGACACAGTAGAAGGTTGTATTCAGGGAATAATAACCATTGGAAAAGATATCAAACATAAAAATAGAAAATCGATTCTTAGTGGTTCCAGACAAGGGGAGGGGTTGATACATTTACATGAGTTGTGCAGGCGGCATAAATTATCTTGGACAGAACAACTCAAACGAATTGAGGGGATCACCATAAATTATGCCAGTTTTGCGACTTTATCGCCTGTGTACTAAGCATAATGAATTCTTACAGAGCGGACTATCTATTCACTTTGTTAAATGGAACATTAAATCAATCGAAGCAGCTTGTCAAAAGATTTGCCACTGTTGCTTGCTCCCCCCCCCCCCAGAAATCCAGAACTCTCTCATGGTATGTTTCGTAGTTGAAAGACTAGTTGGCATTGACTGATGAGACAGGATAACAAACTCTTAATTTGCGACATCAAACACCATAAAACATGCTATATTAGCTGATATTGTGATATGCTTCATTTCATAACAGCAAATTTTTTATTATAATAGTTTTATTAGATTTACATGTACGTCATCTCTGACAACACCGCATTTGACCGCGCGCAGGAAGGAGATTTTGACGTCAAAGATGGGCAGACGACGTCACAGCCCTGGAAAAGCGTGCACTTTTCAAACATGGACGAACCACAGATGAAGCGTTCCCGGAGTCTCGGAGGCGGGAAATTCCATTATCTTCCTCCCGAAAACGGCATGTTTCAATGTGATGCTTCTCAGTATGAAACGCAAATCTTTGGCAACTTTAAGTTGCATCTCACATCGAAAAAACATGAACAAATGACCAGATTGCAGGAAAATATGAAGTGTTCAGCGCATGAGCCTACTTGGCCTAGGGCGAATCATTGGCAACCTGGAAGAAAGATGGAATCAGGTAAGAAGAAAATTTAATTTCTTGTTTACATCTACTAGGCTAACAGCTGTCCTTGTCTTTTGAGGTATGCCTGTGCACAAACAATGACAAAATAGGGCGGATTTTGCCCGAGACCAGATTGCAGCAAAGTATGAAGTGTTCATCGCAAGAGCCAAGGCTAGGCCTATAGGGCAGGACGGTAATAGGCCTACTGCTGAAATCAGTGTGGTTGATGCAGTACAAGCCTTCGCGCCGCCCTGCGATTTCCTAAATTATCCAGACGTTGTCTGATGGATGTGCTGAGGATATTCGGACAATTCGGGTAATAGAAGATTTTCATATTCCACTGCAGAATTCAGAAGAAACCTTCCAGGAAAACGTAAGGAAATGCCTGTCAAGTGTCAATGTCATCAGGGAAACATACAATCCCAGAAAGAGGAAGAAAAAAGATCGCAAGGGAAGGGGGCCAAAGAGAACATCAGCAAACATCCAGTAAGGCCCTCTGAAGGTAGATTGGTCTTCGTGCAGTGGTGCCAGTTGGAGATTGTAAAAGGTCATCCATAATCAGAGTGGGAGATGTCTTTCACTTGAATTCGGTGATGGCAGAAGTCTTGGTGAAGAGGATCATCAAGAACAGCAGTTGTACTGGTGATATCATCTTCGAGACTGCATCACCAGGATTGCCCCCCCCCCTCCCCCCAACGCTCGACCCCCGAGTCTTGCAGAGAGCAGCCTTCTCCAGCTGTGACGACCACTCGATGCGCCATTGCAACGCAGACCAATTCTTTTGATATGGCGGCCCTTTTTAATGCAGAGGTGGAACGCTATCTCGCCACACTGCAAGGCACTCAATCTCAGATATCAACGCCGGAGGTGCCAGCTTCTCGGATGGTACTGGCATTTTTGAATTCAGTTACATCCCAGAACCAACTGTTGACCGAGAACAGACACTGTCGGGAGTAGGCGTTTCAGGGAGGACTGGTGACCTTAAATCAATTTCTGACGTTGGCCTCAAGAAGGAAATCAAGAACCATATAATTGCCAATTACCGAGATTCGTGTGCTGGAGGCCAGACCCGGAAGCATTTGCTATTGATGCATTTACGGTTAACTGGGATGCTGATGTCTCCTATGCTTTCCCGCCTTTCAGTGTGATCAATCGGGCACTTCAGAAGAAAACCCAGGACAAGGCAACCGGTATCATGGTGGTCCCCAACTGGCCTACCCAACCCTGGTTCCCAACCCTGCAGAAGCTACTGATTCGCAAACCACTCGTCATCCAAGCCAGGAAGTCATCGCTGAGGATACAAGGCAGGACGGAGCTCCACCCACTGTGGAAACGGTTGACGTTACTGGCATTTAAGCAGTGAAGGCATAACAGGAAGAGTGGCAGATGTCATCCTGAACTCAAGACGAGGAGGCACTCGGATACGAGATGACGCAGTGGATTAACTACGTGAGAATTGTGAAAGATGAGTCCACTGAATTGGGAGTGAGACGGGAGTTATGGTTGCAGGCACGGTATTTTGTGTCCTTGTCGATGAGTTGGACCTGGCCTTCAGGGCTATATAAAAAATTTAGACTGGCTACAGAAAAAATCAATTGGCTCAAAAAATATCTGAAGGCAAGCATTCCAGTAACAACGAACACCACGACACTTCCCAGTTCTTCAACGACCACCACAACTGCCACAAATAGTTCACATACACCAAATGTCATTGCTGTCCCAAAAGTGAAGTCAACAAAAAAGAAAAATTGTGACCCGGCACGACAAAATGAGTCGGCCGGAATGCGCACATAAGAAGACCCAACATGTCCAAGGTGACACCAACGGTTCGCTGATTTCAGGATTGTTTGCCCATTGTGAAATTTGACTTGGTCGATTTCTGTGGTTGCTGTCTGGTTCCACCTTCAGTCTTCTTCTGTGCGACTTCCGACTCATTTTGCTGTGCCGGGTCACAATTAATCTGAACCAAAAATCTTGTTAACCCTTTCAGAAACATATCTTTCCCAAACATAACCCTTTCCCAAATGCTTATCCCAANGAATTCACCACCGAGTTAAGTTGAATATCCATCTTCATCCTTCCATCGTTCTCTTAACTCCCTGGTCTTGAACCTGGACCTCAAGTCAACCCGCAAACTTTCACAGTCCCTGGTGCCTTTGTGGGGAAAACTGTTACCCAAGTTGATGTAGACGGAGAAACGACAACCTTACTTGCTGTGGCTGAGAACACGTGACCGGCCAATTCAGTTTTTGTCGTAGTTGATCAAGTGGCAATACCATGCAAGACTGACGAACTGACATTATTCATAGACTCACGGTTCAAATTACACTTTTGTGCTCAATTTGGAGTACTCACCAATTCTTTATGCATTTTTTTTGTGTTCCTCGAAAAATGTGTACTATACGGAATCGGTGCGTCAAAGAAAGTCCCAGCAAATGTTCGGGAGCTGGAGAATAGCCTCGGTGTGTTGTATGAATCTACTCAGGGTGTCTACAGCCTGTGGAGCACCAAATTTAAGACTTTTTAAGACCAAATATCGGCAAAATTTAAGACATGTTTTCTTCTACACCTCCCCCCATTTATAGATACCCAACTGGGTTTCTATCAGGAAAAAACGTGATAGGGGTCAATGTGGCTGGGAAAGGCAGATGTCTAGGCGAAGGGGGGTCTGGGGGCCCTCCCCCAGGAAAATTTGGATTTTAGAAGTCTTGAGATGTGATTTCCCGGCATTTCAGAGCAAAAATTAAGACCTTTTTAAGACCTTCTTACAAAAATAGCCAAATTTAAGACTTTTTAAGGCCTTAAAAATGGAAGTTCCAAATTTAAGACTTTTTAAGACTTGTTGACACCCTGCTACTAAGTCGGCTAAATGTCATGACTAGGCACGGGGAGGGGGTCAACACATTTTGGTTACCAGCAGGATGTACATTACAAGGATGGACCAGAAATGGGTGGTATTTGGGAAACTAGCAGACGCTGAAGGGATACCATGGTTCCAGAATATGGCAAGAGTCATGCTTGCAGTCCTGACTATTCCGCAGAGCAATGCCGCATGCGAGAGAATATTCTGAGGTGTTCGACATAACAAAACTTGGTCCAGGACAAGCCTTGGCTCTGAACAGTTGAAGCCATCATGCTTGTTAAGTCAAAACAGGGCAGTGCTCACACAGTTGAGTTTCATGTTAGTAGTGTGGCATAATTGACTTGACCCGTTTTATAAGGCGAAATTCCCACTAAAATCATGGCAGATATAAGCCTACAAACACAGGCCTACAAACGCACAGATTTTTTCATTATCCTATTATTCCCAGATACTATAGTACCCTGTACATTTTACAATATTTCAACTGCAAGAAATAATACTAGATTTGCAGGCCTATATAAATGTATTTGCAGATGTTACTTTTGCCAATAATCAAAATGCAGACAGAGTTAATTATAGACGTCTCGGCGCAAACACAGTATCAAGTAACTCAACAGCTGGCGCATATGGCTGATGCAATCTCCCCGCCCAATGCCTACTCATTCATACGCATTAACAATATGGAGGACACAAAATTTAAAATTCTGTCGAGTGATTTGTCTGAATTGTTAAACTATATTGTAGCAAGATATCCAGACGATAAGGAGATTGGGCAAAATTGTGCTATATTTTGGGAGAAGTACCCGGAATTACAGTCTTCAATTCAGCCAAGTGAGCCAGGCGCGGGTGTGACAGGCAAACGAAAACCAGGGAGGTTAACTACAAATGAAATAGAGGAATTAATTAGGAAATCGCTGCAAAACCAGGAGGCTCAGTGGTCAACAGAAGACTTTACGCCAAATTGGACCACAGAAGAAGGTTGTATTCAGGGAATAATAAGCATTGGAAAAGATATCAAACATAAAAATAGAAAATCGATTCTTAGTGGCTCCAGACAAGGGGAGGGGTTGATACATTTACATGAGTTGTGCAGGCGGTATAAATTATCTTGGACAGAACAACTCAAACGAATTGAGAGGATCACCATAAATTATGCCAGTTTTCTGAAGCGACTTTATCGCCTGTGTACTAAGCATAATGGATTCTTACAGAGCGGACTATCTATTCACTTTGTTAAATGGAACATTAAATCAATCGAAGCAGCTTGTCAAAAGATTTGCCACTGTTGCTTGCTCCCCCCCCCCCCACCCCCAACCCCAGAAATCCAGAACTCTCTCATGGTATGTTTCGTAGTTGAAAGACTAGTTGGCATTGACTGATGAGACAGGATAATAAACTCTTAATTTGCGAGTTACATCAAACACCATAAAACATGCTATATTAGCTGATATTGTGATATGCTTCATTTCATAACAGCAAATTTTTATTATAATAGTTTTATTAGATTTACATGTACATGTACGTCATCTCTGACAACACCGCATTTGACCGCGCGCGGGAAAGAGATTTTGACGTCAAAGATGGGCAGACGACGTCACAGCCCTGGAAAAGCGCGCACTTTTCAAACATGGACGAACCACAGATGAAGCGTTCCCGGAGTCTCGGAGGCGGGAAATTCCATTATCTTCCTCCCGAAAACGGCATATTTCAATGTGATGCTTGTCAGTATGAAACTCAAATCTTTGGCAACTTTAAGTTGCATCTCGCATCAAAAAAACATGAACAAACGACCATTGCAGGAAAGTATGAAGTGTTCATCGCATGAGCCTACTAGGCCTAGGGCGAATCATTGGCAACCTGGCAGAAAGATGGAATCAGGTAAGAAGAAAATTTAATTTCTTGTTTACATCTACTAGGCTAACAGCTGTCCTTGTCTTTTGAGGTATGCCTGTGCACAAACAATGACAAAATAGCGCGGATTTTGCCCGAGACCAGATTGCAGCAAAGTATGAAGTGTTCATCGCAAGAGCCAAGGCTAGGCCTATAGGGCGGGACGGTAGGCCTACTGCTGAAATCAGTATGGTTGATGCAGTACAAGCCTTCGCGCCGCCCTGCGATTTGCTAAATTATCCAGACGTTGTCTGATGGATGTGCTGAGGATATTCGGACAATTCGGGTAATAGAAGATTTTCATATTCCACTGCAGAATTCAGAAGAAACCTTCCAGGAAAACTTAAGGAAATGCCTGTCAAGTGTCAACGTCATCAGGGAAACATACAACCCCAGAAAGAGGAAGAAAAAAGATTGCAAGGGAAGGGGGCCAAAGAGAACATCAGCAAACATCCAGTAAGGCCCTCTGAAGGCAGATTGGTCTTCGTGCAGTGGTGCCAGTTGGAGATTGTAAAAGGTCATCCATAATCAGAGTGGGAGATGTCTTTCACTTGAATTCGGTGATGGCAGAAGTCTTGGTGAAGAGGATCATCAAGAACAGNTGCCAGCTTCTCTGATGGTCCTGGCACTTTTGAATTCAGTTACATCCCAGAACCAACTGTTGACCGAGAACGGACACTGTCGGGAGTAGCCGTTTCAGGGAGGACTGGTGACCTTAAATCAATTTCTGATGTTGGCCTCAAGAAGGAAATCAAGAACCATATAATTGCCAATTACCGAGATTCGTGTGCTGGAGGCCAGACCCGGAAGCATTTGCTATTGATGCACTTACGGTTAACTGGGATGCTGATGTCTTCTATGCTTTCCCGCCTTTCAGTGTGATCAATCGGGCACTTCAGAAGATAACCCAGGACAAGGCAACCGGTATCATGGTGGTCCCCAACTGGCCTACCCAGCCCTGGTTCCCAACCCTGCAGAAGCTACTGATTCGCAAACCACTCGTCATCCAAGCCAGGAAGTCATTGCTGAGGAAACCAGGCAGGACGGAGCTCCACCCACTGTGGAAACGGTTGACGTTACTGGCATTTAAGCAGTGAAGGCATATAGGAAGAGTGGCAGATGTCATCCTGAACACAAGACGAGGAGGCACTCGGATACGAGATGACTTACGTGAGAATTGTGAAAGATGAGCCCACACAATTGGGAGTGAGATGGGAGTTACGGTTGCAGGCAGTATTTTGTGTCCTTGTCGATGAGTTGGACCTGGCCTTCAGGGCAACATAAAAAATTTACTGACTACAGAAAAATCAATTGGCATGATTGGCTCAAAAAATATCTGAAAGAAAAATAATTGGCTATTTCAGAAAATAAGCCGGGAAAACTCCTGTGTTCCTAATATCCTTGCTCCCCTGACAAGTGTTCAAACGTGGCGCACTGCACTAGATATCTAAATACGTATAGGCCCCTACATGTAAATTAAAATCTGGCCGCCCTGGGCAACTGTAATGAGAAATGTCGCATGGCGTGTTGCAAAAAAGATAAAGCATTTGAATTTATCTCCTGTCAACAATGGTCAAAGCAGTGCCCGTGGTGATGGTACTGCTCAGGTCGAAGAGCTCCCGGTAACTGAAGTCACAAGTGAGGGTTCTACTTGTTCATAACTGTGTGGATGAAGTTATCAAACTTATGGATTCTGGCGATATCGATGATGCACATTTCAACAGGTTGTCCTTCACTCTCGGGAAATCTCAATCTTCATCATTATTTGTCAAATCGCACGGAAAACAACGAGTGTACAAAGATATTGACCAGGTGGCGTCCCTGGATTAGGTTGACCGGCTTAACGAAATTATTATTTGTCGAATCGCACGGAAAACAACGAGTGTACAAAGATATTGACCAGGTGGCATCCCTGGATTAGGTTGACCGACTTAACGAAATTATTATTTGTCGGATCGCACGGAAAACAACGAGTGTACAAAGATATTTACCAGGTGGCATCATTGGATTAGGTTGACCAACTTAACGAAATTATTATTTGTCGAATCGCACGGAAAACAACGAGTGTACAAAGATATTGACCAGGTGGCGTCCCTGGATTAGGTTGACCGGCTTAACGAAAGCAATGGTGTGGTTGTAAATCTTATGTTTGAGGAAAAGAATAATCAGGTATTCGGGATCACTGAGTGACATGGACAGTTGGACTGGCAAAGGGTTTTAGGAAACTCCACGTATAATGTAGAAATTAGGAAAGTTGGACTGGCAAAGTGTTTTAGGAAACTCCACGTATAATGTAAGAATTAGGAAAGTTGGACTGGCAAAGGGTTTTAGGAAACTCCATGTATAATGTAGGAATTAGGAAATAAAGAAATTCAACAGGACATTTGACTTTTGTTCTGGGAACATGGAGGCTGATGCAGCTATCATTGCATGGGAAAGGTCAATCGCCACAAACGAATTACGCTACACAACTCTTCCTTCGGATGGGGAAACAGGAACTTTCAATACACTGACAAAGAAAATTTATAATATGGCAACGAGGTCCCAATAACGAAGGAAGGATGTATCACATAGTGGAAAAGTGTATGGGCACTTCAGTCTCTCACCACCTCCACCGGGAAGGAAAAAGGATGTGTCTCTGTGGAACGGGATATGGCAAGTTGACCAAGAAGCCGATGAGAAAACTGAAATCGTATTACGGTCGTGCAGTGCAATGTTGAATAATTCTGAAAGTGTAGGGGACATGCAAAAGGCTGTGATGGCCACCTTCTTTCATAGCCTGTCCACTGATGATGACCTCAACCGCAGCCAATTACCGTACAATGTACTTTTTTGCCCAGGTTGCGAACGGTGTTCAAGATGAAGCGCTGAACAATAGTCATGATAGTGGGACGATGATTTCACGCTGAAACAAGTCATTGAGAAATGTCAGAGCTTCGAGCTGAGGTGTGAAATGACTCAACTTTATTCGATAACTGAATCACGTGAGCTACATGCGATAAAGTGGATGTGATTTCCATCAACCAATAGCGAAAGATATGCTGAATTTCTACACACAACTTCACAAATCTAGCCTTGGTTACAATTCGTTGAACTAGCACAATCCGCTCTTCCAGATCTCTGAACTTTTTGTGGTTCTGTGCCATGTTGCCAGCATCCTAATAAAAGGTTTCTCTGGGGATGTTTTGATGCTGACCTGCCTTCATACCCAATATACATCAACATGGGATTCCAATGTTTTCACCAGTACCTCGAGTCTGCCCCTAGATTATCGCTACAGTTATGTCAGTTAAAGTTGACGTTAAGAATGCTATAGTTGACTACTCAGGGCAGCTACCTCATCATGCGTTGAATCCAAGAGCAACAGGTTTACTGAGTCTAAATGCGTGGTTTACAAAGATGAATTGCTATTAACTGAGCAAACACTGGCGTAATGAAAGACACTTGAATTGTCTGTTTATGTGTGTGTTGTTACACAGCTACCGAGTATCGACAGATGACACTATCACCGGAAATTACCCAGTACGAGTCGTTACGAGGCAGGGGAGGATCCAGGATTGGGAAAAGATGGGACGCCCAGTGCTTGAAACACAGAAATCTTGGTGAATTTCAATAAATTCCAGAATTTCACGGTCAATTTTACAGATTTGTTGGGCGCAAGGGGAAGCGACTGGGGCAAGCGCCCGGGGCGCTCCCTCCGGATCCAAGCCTGCGAGATGACACTGATTAGTTTCATTCGCCAAGGAGTTAGTAAGGAACCCAGCGGTAGACGGTAATGAAATAGTCCAGGGACCATAGATGAGAGTGCCATTTCAAAAAATTCCCTGAACTTAATTATGACCCCAGAAGTCATAGCCCCAAATCTGGCGTTTGATTCACTGTCTTGGACACAGGCCATGACATGCGATGACAATCATGATATTATTCACTAATCAATACAATCATGACAATAGAACCATCCGCCATACACAGCCGATTGCGCACACTTCTCGTGCATACTAGTGCTGCCAAGATTGTCAGCCAATCAGGACAGCATTTATGGGTCTCTCGATCACGGTATCATCAAATCCTAGCGGTGGATCAAGGAACGAGTCTAGGATCGTTGATGGATGGATGTAAAACCGGGACCCGAAACAGTGCAGGTGCTGGAATGAAGCCAAATCGGAAAAGTCTGATTTTTTTGGGCAGTGCCCGCTCCTGGAAATCCGGGAATTCCCGTTAAACTCTCATCTATGTATGACCGTGTGCTGACCTGTGTGACGTTATAACAATGAGATATAGGCTTACATCCAGTTTTCCAGATGGCTGACTCGGCGGCTATATTTGAAGTCCAATATAGCCAAAATTCGCCATAATATGCATTTAGGGTTCCTAGATACATACATACTCTTTCAAAACACTCTAGCCACACCAAAAAATATGGACTATTGGCCATTTTCCAAGATGGCTGCCTGGCAGCCACAAATGAAGTCCCTTTGGGCAAAAAATTCGTAGAGGGTACCTAGATGCATCATCTCATCACATTAGAACACACTAGGTCAAATAGCAATGAAACACGCCAACTAACGGCACAATTTTGAACTTTGACCTCTGTGACCTTGAAAAAGAGGTCAAGTCAAACCCGTATTATATCATGCATCCTCATTAGACATAAGTGTGATAAAAGTTTAGTAAGGATCCGACAAACCGTTAAGGCTGAATCACACTTAAAAGATTTTCAACTTTGGCCACCTGATGGCAGAATAGACAATCAAACTTCCATGAAAATTGGTCTATAGCGACCTAGTACCGTGAGATACGTACATGTGCGTGAAGTTTGAAGTCAATAGCTCCAGTGGTTGACCAGGAGGCTACAAATTGGATGGATGCACTATGTGTAGTTCATTAAAGTCACTTGACTTGACACTTGAAAAGTACAAATTGAGAATACAAATTTGGCAATTACCAACTTGTTATTGGACAGATCTTCACCAAATTTTCATCACAGCAGTGTTTCTGCAAGGAATTTTTTAAGGGGGGGGAGAGAAAATTTGACAGAATTCCTGTTTCTGCAAGGAATTTTTTAAGGGGGGGGGGGAAGAGAAAATTTGACAGAATTCCTGGTCAAAAACACAAATTTTGAGTAATTTTGACTTTTTAAGGAGGGGACATATCCCCCGTCCCCCCTCTGGCGGAAACACTGCATAGGTGCATCCAAGAACTCTTGGTACATCTAATGAAGATACATGATATGTTAAGCTGATCAATTTTTCTAGGTCAACGATTTTTCCTGAAAGGGGGTTTGTTTCGACACCGACCCCCTGGCAACCCCTATGTATTCATGCACATGTATTACAAGCCAGCTGAGGACGCAAAAGTACGCGAACTGCTGTCAGGCAAACCTGCTATACAACGAAACAGTTTCAGCTTTCATGCATAATGTAGCAAAAGAACTGGTACTTCATAACAACTGTAAAACAGGAAATTTTGCGGATGGTCTGCCCCAGAATAATATTTTGCGCCTTTATAATTTGCGGATGGCTCGGCACCACAAAAAGCACAAAATTAACATGCATTGTAACAAACAAGACCAGAGGAAATTCATTAGTGACATCCCTATTCAACACAATCTATTGGCAAGTGCTGCATTATGCGAAATTACGTCATATTTATGCAGTCGCGCCGAAAACGTTGACTTGAAATAATTTTTACGCATATTGAATTTGCAGATATGATACAACCGCAAAATTAGAAAGTCGGCAAAAATTTCCCGTTTTACAGTATTTGCAATATAGAGGCCTTGCAATGATGTGATACTGCCCCCTGTGCCCTGGAGGGCACAGGGGGCAGAGGTTTGGGCCGACCATGACGTGACTTGCGTGAAGTGCGCCACGCCATTGTTTGACGTAATGTCATTGGGACATGCACAGCTCATTTTGCTGTGCCTCTGCAGCATGTGCCCCCCAGCATGGCGGCTTGTGACGTCATTTGCAAGGCCTCTATATATCAGGATTTTTTAGGAAAACCAAACCTCTACAATTTCACACCCTTGACTGGTTCGAGATTCCAGCTGCTGTCATGTTTACAATCTCTTCTTGATCAATTTTTCCAGCTTCTTGATTCTACTTGATTCGTGGTCGACCAAAGCTTCTAAAGGAGCTGCAAAGCCTGTTGGGCCAAAATGGTGGTGATCGTTACCACCACCAGATGGAGCATGTGAAGGTATCTTGGTCTTGAAGATGTCGAGTAAGGCACTCTGCTCACTTCGTTTTAATCCCTGTAAAAGGTATTAATAATTTGAAAATCCGAGAAAGTACTATATTTTATGCACCATGTGAAATTGAT
Source organism: Notospermus geniculatus (assembly GCA_002633025.1). NCBI lineage: Eukaryota > Metazoa > Nemertea > Pilidiophora > Heteronemertea > Lineidae > Notospermus > Notospermus geniculatus. Next base: position 691,335 of record NMRB01000089.1, read on the forward strand.
GAAAATCATTAATTTCTACTATCGCCTTTTTGATGGTTTACGCCTGTACCAAACTGAGTTCAGACTGCCAGGCGCTTTCATATGAATATTGTTTCTGAAAGAAAGGCAGTTTTCTGCAGCTATGAAGTTGAAAATGCGAAACTTTTAAACCCATTTGGGACTTTCTTCGCACGATATCACTTTGTACTGATATGTGTTTTGTATCAAAATGTGATTGAAGAGAATCTCTGAGCAATCCTCTTTTCTCCTGGCCCTGTATTTATAAAACTACTTAAGTCTAAGTGCGATACTTATCTTTTGTGTTGAACAAAGGATAAGTGTCACAATTAGACTTAAAGGACCACAGTATTGCTTCCCAATCGTGCGTTACGCCTACCCGCGTTAAGGGAGACCTCTATTGACGACTTGGTAAACTACGCATGCTACTACGTGCATTGAAGTGTAATCATGCATTCTCCAACACTGGGGTGAAAGGCTTAACTACAGTATTGGAGAACGGGTACCGGTGGCGCCGGCTGTCGACAGAAAGT
>NMRB01000090.1:5056-24931 GCA_002633025.1 Notospermus geniculatus
CTGCATTGGAGGTTATGTACTTGGCGCGCTTGACGAAGAATGAGTCTGTCAGTATTGGCGGATGAATAAATCGGACCATGTACACGGAATTTCCGATCTGACAGAATCATACGACAAAAACGCGTCCGTCTTGGACGTTTGTCCAAATCGCATCGTGTAAATTGCCCTTTAGCTCAGTGACGACGAAGATTTGCAATTTTGTTAATGAAGAGCCTGAATTAAAACCATAAAACACAACGTCTTTTTTTGTTTCTTAAGGCCTCTATACACTGAATGAGAAAAGTCGAAATTAGTCGCTGCTATGGTCAGTTCGACAACACTTGATCAGGCGACATGCTGAAATATCAGCAAAAGTACCAGAAGATTTTAACATTTGTGGAACCTTTCCACATGGAACGGACAAATGTAGCGAATTCCACTTTTGTCATTCAGGGCCGTATTCAAAAAGGCTGATCAGCGCGATTAAGATTTAGACGCGTGTAACTTCACTAAATGCACACACTTCCACCATGTATTTGACGAAGTTACACGCGTCTATGTCTTAAACGCCCTTTTTGAATACGGCCCTCAGTGTACACAGGCCTTTATGTGGGTAGACCACACAGGGGCACAATGACGTGCCGAATTAAGAACGTCCCAATCGCTGGTCCTTCATGATCGATTGACTTCTCGTAATACATGTAGTAAGCCTTGTCACTCGATAAGCGACAGGTATCAGATCGTTGGTTCTTTAAGGCCTGGTCATCAGGCCTATTGTTAGGGTAAAAATTGACATCTTTGTTGGACTTAGAAAATTTTAGACTCGAGCCAGGATTGACGGCGAGGTATGCGAGGAACTACTGTATGCGAACGTAAACAGTGGGGACGAGGTTTCATTAAAAATTTGTTAAACTGGGTTAATGACAGTTTCAAATTCAGTCGGTCAAAATATACATTTTGTACTATTGACATTGATTTCGAAGCGGTAGGTTTTGCAGAATACGCCTCCGAAGTTTGGCTGTCTAATGCATTTCGCATTAAACTAAAATCATTCTTTCGCCTTTTTCTCAAAACGGCGCTTGATTTGAGAACATGTCAACAAACAACTGTCAACAAACCCCGCAAGCCATTTGCTTTAATGTCCATGACTGCACCTTCTTCACCGCCTTAAATTCTATGTTTAATTTTGTTTATAAGGGCCACTAATGCTCCGGCCTTGGCCCTTTTCTACTTCTATTGAAAAAACATTTTATGAAAATAAAAACAAATACAATACATGGTGAATGTCTTATTCCAAAAGTTGACTTGATAAAAAAGACTGCTTCCAAATACTGGTTTGGAAGGCCTTAATCGCTTTGGATTTATCCGCACTTGTACATCGATGTCGGTCACGGAGCGTCAATGCAACATGTGAGAAATGACCATCAAAACTTTCAATTTTCTATCTAAAACTCTTTGTTTATCATCCGTTCATGCGTGGCGAACAAAAACGTAAGCTAAGCATTTCTCTTCTGAGGCGTTTACAAGCGAACAAGTGTAAGTACGAATTAAGGTGGCGGTGGAGACAAGCCCGGCGTATTTTCCCGCTGAATATGGAAATGATTTGAATGAATTTATTCATAGCCTCAACCGCAGTCGGTCACAATCATAGCCTGTTTCAATATTTGGCAAGTATAGTTCTTAGGCATGTTAGGCCCTGGATGGTATTGCGCAATACCTCTTTCGACGCCTTTCCATTAGGCCACGCTGTTCCCTGACAATAGCTCAGTCGTCGATGAACAGGCTTTAACCGAACGTGACGAACTCCACACGCGTCCTTCATTACCATAACAAAGGGCTCGCGGGGAAAGTTGCGGACTTCCTCACAAATTTTCACGAGCGATTTCTTTTTTGTGCGTGGATCGATGGTCAATTTGATTTCGAATATGATCTGGAAAAAACTACCTCTAAGGCCGTTCCAGCCCCGATTTTTGAATTTCAGAGGAAAACAGCAAAAATTATTCAATTTTCTGTTTTGACCTTTTTCAGGCCACTAATTAAGCAATTGCTAATTAGTTATTTCAATTTTGAAAAATCGGGCCATGAACGACCATAGACCTCGCCATGCTGCATCCATCACTTCCTAAAATCCGGTCATTTGGAGCCTGCTGTACCCGTTATCGCCTCTAAAAAACTTCATCTGGGACTTGCATTGTTCATGAATAAAGTTACATAATCAGTTAATTATTGTGTAGTTTTTCAATTCGGAGATCTGCAACAATACATAAACTCACAAATTTCGTTGGCAAAGTAAACTACGGTCGTAACACATTCGTGCAATTAAATTTCAAAACGGACCTCAACTGGATGCGTTTGCTAACTCCACCGCCACCTTAAGGCAATAATTCATGTTTTCAAATATCATAGACAAGTTGAGGAAAATTTGCAGGATTTGCTGAATATCATCAGTGACTTCTCCTTCGAACACCCACACGAAGAGCATCTCGATTCTGCTGAGAATCTAAAATACGATGAATGCAGTCGTGATCAAAATTGTTGCTGACGTAATCGACGAGTCGTCCAACGAGTTCGTCTTCTTAAGTGCTTTATTTCTTTGACTGCGTTTCACGGCTATGATGACACCCGTGTTGAAGATAGAAAGTAGGATGATTGGGATATAGATTGCTAACGAATTGGCGATGGCTTCGTAAAGGTTATCTCACGGTTCGTGAAAGTGAAACGGGCAAAACCAATGTTGATATTTCTCTTGGAACGTACGAATCGTAACATTTACGAGTCCAAAAGCGATGACCAGTACAGGAATGATTACGGCAGTAATCTTGGCCTTGTGCATTGTGCATACTAGTATTCTGGCTGCTTGTAAAGGCCAAGTTAACGCAATGAAGCGATCGAAAGTCATGACGACTAGTACCATGGGAGAAAGAACCAAGCCTATCTCTAGGCTTGACAAGTAGTAGGGGAGACCGGGGCACATTGAGCCACTTTTTTAATTTTGGCCCCTGGACTTTTTGCTTGTGTTGATTGAGCCATCCTAACACATCCATCATCCAGTTTGGTTTGTTGGCTAACTATTGCCATTGAATGTTTTGGGCTTTTGTAATAATATAGCAATGAAACGGGCAAGATACAGAATAGCACAAAATTGACACACAAAATGATATAAAACAAGAAGTCAATCTCCAGAATTCACGAATTTTCGACCCCAACCGGGGTCTTTTTCAAGTGGAACTTTACAATCTGAAACTCTAGAAAGGACTGAGCTGAAACCCGAATGCAGAACTACATAACCTGTGTAGACAGGACAAACAAGCAATTAAGGAAAGAATAGGCGACCAAGCCCCACGGGTGGCCGCTGGACAATTAAGGAGAAACTAATTTAGCTGAAAGAACCATGGTAACTGAGCACTGAAAACAACACTTAATGCCCCTACCCTCCAATCAAAATCCTCCACTACCACGAAGTTGGCTGTCATATACTACATTGGAATAAACTGGAATCAGCTCCTCCTATGAACAGTCTTTTGGTCATAGGCCACTAATCTAAACACAATTTCAATTTAACCACTAGTATATTGCCAAGTTCAATGTGCCCGGGAATGGATGGCTCAAACTGCCCCGGCACGTATTTTATTACAAATTTGGCCTTGCTAGCTTCATGCATCAATCCACATCACTGACAGTTTCCACACAGGAGTACAGTTCCATGTTGCTTTTAAACATCAATCACTTGGACATACAGCTCCTCTAGATACTTAACAGCTATCTGAATACCAAAAAAGTGATAAACTCACTTTTTAGGCCTCAATTATTTGAATTGTGATCAATCAAAACTGGTACCACAGAATTTACATGTGGTATTCTGGCAAGGTAGCTTACCAATCGAGGTCTCTTCAGTAAAAAGGTGAAAAGTTATCCTGCATCTGTTAAAAAAATATTTAGGGTGGCTCAATGTGAACGTATGTTCAATGTTCCCCGGTCTCCCCTACACACAATACCCATGTTTTCCTTCGTTGTTTTTGAAGAGTTGTGGTGCCATAACTAGAAGATACCGTAGAATCATTCTACCGTAGATGTACACACTGTCAAATATGGCCGCACAGCGCATGTAAAAACAGGTCGTACTCTTCTCATATTTCTTCTGGTTCATTATAACAAAGCTTAGCGAATTACCGATGAGCCCAAAAACCATGAGAAGTGGGGGAATTGGAACTGTTAGAATGTAAACAACGATGTCTACGCTGTGTCTCAGCAGACTTCCTCGGTTGTAACCCGTTGTTGTTGAATCGTTTACGAACATTATGGAGCAGATAACACAATCTCGTTCCGATCGCAGTTAGGTCCGCTCCGCCAACGACTCTGGAACCAATACTTGTGCAGTTTCACAAGAATCATGTGAAAACATTTATTCGCCCAATTCACCAAAATATTGACAACGGTATTTTGCCAGATGTAAAACAAAGTCATAAAGCCAAAAAATTGTAGAAAAGAGCAAAAAAACTGGCTAAAATAATATATTATTATTGGAACTATTTCACGAGAAATAGTGGTGATTTGGCTCCGTGCTTCGTCTGAATCCTGCCACGTTTCAGATGCCACTGAATCCGTGAACCAATTAGTCTCGCGCAACCAGCCCCTCGGTCATACTCCGAGGTCGCCAGACCGAGGGTCTGGCACGGGACGCAATTCTCATTGAATTTTCTTATTCCGAAAATTCAAAATAAGAGGAGCTTCGCTGATTGGCTAGTCACTACCAATGCGTCATGGATCTCAAAAGTTGGTGACGTAGGCTGCAGGAGGAATAATGGCTGCGCCCAGATCACTCGAAGCGTGAAAATTAGCGAGATGAATCGCCTCAATCTGTGTTGTCAAGTCAATTTATGGTGTATTTCATTGGAATTCCGACAGGTATGTATATAATTTTTCGATTGAGGACGAAACTGTGGTATAAAATGTGCGGTAGGGCTAACAGCAAGGGCTACAAAATACTCGCAAGCTGCATGCTTTTTGCATTGATTGTGCATTGTGTTCTACGTCATCGGCGGTAGACTGTCGGCCATGATGGTTTTACAAGTCAAAGTAACCATACGGACCAGACTCTAAAATTGGAAATTTATTGGAAATTGCAAGAGTCTGGTGGCACGAGACTATGAACCAATGGGAAGGCGTCCATCGTGGAGCACGAGTGTTTGCAGTTTATTGTAAACATCATGCATGCCCTCGCTTCAACTATCATTGGGAATGCACAAGATAAAACCTTGACGTTCAATCAGGAGGTTTTATCTTGTACATTCTAAATGGATTATTATATTCGAAATACATGTGGATGAACGGATGATGTAGGTAAGTTTTTAAGGCCCGAACAATCGCAAATTTAGACATTTAATCGAGCTGTTTGCCTCTGTACATTTTTGTACAGAGTGATGCATGGGGTAAACTGACTCGATCAAACATTCGCTTTCAACCCCGAAACCACGTTTTTATCAGTTATTATAGAAGTTGCTAATCCAAGAGGGCTAATACATGTAGATGTCAATTCAATTGTTGACATGCACAGAAAACCCTTATACCGGTATCTTTTTTTTGTGGGGAATCAATAACGTCATTTGTTCAGTCCTCCACGCAAGTGTTACCTGTTTGGGTGCAGTGTCACTATATCGGAAGAATGGATAGGTGGCGCTGTGAGGAGTTTGCAGATAAGATGCTTTAAATCAATATTTCAGGATAAGCTATTCTGCAGTAAGCATGAAAACAAGCCACTGGACTATCAAGATCGTCGTGCCACATTATTCATTTATATAGTGTATTTTCATTAGGCCTACCTGTGTGTGTCTGCTTTCATTCAAATTGGCCAACGACATCGAGTTCCATTTTTTTGGTTGTTGGTCGAATAACGAGCCAAGTCACAGGATGAGGTTTCATGCGTTATTCCGTTAACCTTTGACGAAAAACCGGTGACTGAAAACATAGAGGTGATGGGCTGTTGTCCTGGTTAAGATCAGGGACTGGAAGGTACGTCTTGAATACAGTAAGATTCAACTTTAGCTTCCGACAGAATGCATGGGCATTTTTGAAACGGAAGATTCAAAATGCAAACTCTTGTCGGCGTCGATCGAAAATGCATCAAATGTCACCCATTCGGACCTCCGTGGTATTCGATTACCATTACCAATCAAATCACTTTACTTGTCTGAATGCAGAACAAGGATTTTGATCGATTCGGTAGGATGGCGAAGGTGTCTTCCCGACGCAAGAACTCTTAAACGATGTCAACGTCGTAAACTGCATTTTCATCAAAGAATGTAAGCGTATCATGCCAAAAAGGAGTTCCGCCATCAGTTCCACTCATGCTGTCGAAGCTATAACCGATGATTAAGAAATCTTTAAAATAACACAACTGTTTAAAACTGAAGCGCATTCTTTAGAAGGGTGTAGTCAAGGAAATTCGCTGAATGGTTTACTCATGTGACATTGTTCCTGATATCTTTGATATCAAATAATTCATATCGGGTTAAATTAAAATATCCGGTTCAGTCTGCTAACGTTTTTCTGAATGGAACTTTATCAAGGTTTAATTCAGAGCCGGATCGATATAGTTACAATGAAAAACAAAATGGCGAGAACATTCCAACATTACTGAACCGAAGCTTACCAGGTAGTGTATCGTGGTGCCACGATTTCATTCGATCTTGCCTTCAGCAACACATCATCTGTGACTCCAGGGCGATCACCAATCTTCAAACCACTTCCTTGGAGCTGTCTATCACCTGATACCTCTGGGCGCCCCTGTGTGCGTCAACAACACCTTTGTTTTGGGACCGTGGGGGGCGTGACTAAGGTTCGTACGATGGGAAGAATTCAGAAAGAGGGTGTGCACTTTTGCTTGCATTCCACATGCGCTGTAGCTGTATTCGATGTTATACCTTAAATTTCCTTGAATTAAATATTTTTTTCTCTCAAGGCGAGAGCACCTGTGACTCAGCCACTGACTGTTGAAAAGATGAATTACTTGGTGTTGCAGTCCTGACAATGTGACAAACGTCACAACAGTTTAATCGCTGGCCATTAGGAGTACGCCATTACGAGTCGGTGAATTACACCGTGACAAGTTTAATGGCGATTCCTCTGACCGGCCAAAAAATGATTTCAAAGCCTGGTCCTTGCTATGTAGGCGCTTCGTTTGGGGTCATCGATGTCAATATCACCTTTGTAAAGTAATGACGTAAAACCAGCAGCACACCAGGCTCTCTGCAGGTTGACAACAGTAGTGGACAGCAGTGATAGTGAGGTTGCGCAAGCGCCCGGTTAGGCCATACGACAACGTTTATCTATTGTTTGGGTACACCCACACAATAGATAAACGTCGTCGTAGGGCCTAACCGGGCGCTTGCGAAACCTCACTAATACTTAAGAGCCAGTTTTTATAAGAGTCAGGCAGGGGGTGATTCTTGACCCCTTCAGATTTGCCCAAAATTTTTTTAGGGGTAGATATATGTTAATAACGGTCAAAAATCACATTTTTTATCCTCAAGAAGGTCCGCTTATTTTTAAGGGGGTCCTGGAATATCAGGGCCAAAATGAGCCAAAATTGCAAAATCACCAAAATTAGGTTTTTGAATGCTCATATTTCTGTGCGCCCTAAGTGAGCCAAATAAAGTTTTATTTATGGGAGTCTATTGGGTATGGACTCTCCAAAAACATGGAAAATTTGGCGGCTGACTTAGGGCGCAGCCCATAGGTGGCGCTGCAAATCGCTACATTTTGTAATTATGCACACTTTCCCAGGGGTTGTGTGGCTTGCGCCCTTAGTCAGCCAGGGTGTTTTATGCATGTTATGATTCATTGGCATCTCTTACTTTGATTTCGATGAAAATTACGGCGGCAGACTTTGGTCGCACAAGTATAGGGGGCGCTTTTTTCGCACCGTAATTTCTCCATGCGCCCTCAGTCAAAATTGATCAAATATGGCTCAAATTGTCACTCAGCATCTCTAGTCTCAGTGGTAAAGAGAGTTGGCTGGTTTTGGTATTAACCCTCTTTGCACCGTTTTTGTTGGGCCAATTCACGAAAAAGCCAAATATGGTTAATACCGGTATGTAGTGATAATGCATTGTAGTGCATGCACTACATGAACAGCCGGCCTGTGTGGTGAATGGTTTCACCCGTCTGGAGTTGTTCCTTTACATTTTATCAGTAGGTGTCCTTCTGGTCTAAGACTAAGAGCTTGCAGGTCGGGGTAAGCGTGCGGCCTTTGCTGAATTAGGCCTAGGCTAGCCTGCAACAGGTTTACCAACGGCAACAACAACAACAGTTAGCCATTTGCATGACAAAACATTGCTGCATATGTCATTACATTTAAAAAATCTGTGTCAATCAAAAACATCCTGCATTCTGTGAGTATGATGGACGCATTATGTACATGTAATTGATAAGATTAATGTGGTTTTGTAAGTCACGTAAGTTTTTCAGCATGGGCCTTAATAGGAGCGGTTCAACCCCATCCCTTTCACCAAATGATTGTCTTGGGCACTGACCAGCCTTCACAATACTTTTATGACATTGGGTTGATCACTTTTATGCAATACATGTACCCAATTGATTCTTGTAGTGTCCTGCTTTGAAGATAGCCTCATCAGACTCGGAGTATGAAAAGTGTTGTTTTTTTCCACATCTTCAAAACTGTGGGGCACACAAAAAGAGTCGAAAGACTGGCATTTGTCGGGCTGCAAACTTGAATGCTGAGGTGACGAATCACATGAGAAATCTTGGACTGACTATTGCAGATGACATAGAGTTAAATGAAAAAACACTAATTGAAAATCGTGCGGGCAAAAATATCTTGGCGGATGAGTTCATTTGTGCTTTTCACAGATTTTCATTTGGAATATAATGGAAAAGTCCAGCTGTTTGCCAACATCCAGAACATCCAAAAGTAGATTTTAGATCTAAAAAAGTCCGTCTTGCCACCAGACCTGCTACACTAAAACAGGCACAGGAGATATCTGATAAATACCAAGTGAAGTTCCCAATCGGTGGACCAATATGTTCAAAGCATCGTGCACCAGTGGCCTACATTCCTGTTGCCCATGACGACCAGGGTGAAATTGGGCCTGTTGACGAATCTGCAGACGAAGAAGACCAAGAAGGTGTACCTGCGATTGATGATGATACAGAGTTTGCTGGAAGATCTTCATGAATTTGTTGACAATTTGATTCACAAGGAAGGCATCGGTCCAATGAAATACCAGGTAAAGTCACCGGTCGAGACCTTGGCTCCTTCAACTGTACGCTACATTGGGCGAAAGTACAAACAGTTGCAGTCAGAATTCAGAAAGGCTTTGTGTGAAAAAATTGCTCCAGGACAGGGTGAAATACTTGAGCAGATGCTTTCCAAGTCTGATCCCGAATCCGAAGGTGATGAAGTTGATGATTTCCTTGAAAATCTCCTTCAGGCATACAGAGACTGCACATCAGAAAAGTCAGGTATCGCTATCCTGTCAATGGTTCCAGTTGATAAATACAGCAAAAAGAAGATAATAGATGTTTTCCAGTGTTCCAAACATCAAGTTGACAAGGCCCGGAAACTAAAGGACATGTATGGACCAGCTGGTATAGTCCCGGAAAAGCATTGGAATCGCCAAAAACTTGATCGTGGCAAGGCTGAGTTTTTTTTGGGATATTTGTTTGATTCGGGGGCTCTACAAGATGTTGCCTATGGAACCACTACCCTGATGTTTGACTCGGGAGACAAACAGACTGTGCCACATGTGGTTATCACATCTCTGAAAAGTCATGTGATCTTTGACTATCAAGGCTACTGCAAAGATGTCAACTTCGAACATCTTTCCAAATCCACATTATGGAACATCCTAGGGGCAATCAAACCAAGTCAGCGACGTGCACTAGGTGGTTTGGACAACACGACAGCTGATGGCTTGGAAGGTATTGACGGGTTGGTGGAACTGGTAGAAAAGGTAGATCTCGGGTTTGATAGGAAAATAGTCAAGCACAAACTGGAGGCTGGAAAGAGATACATCAAAATGGCCTATAAAATGCACTGTGAGGATGTCAGTACATGTGCAACACATTGTTGTCAGTTTGCCCTGAGCAATTCCAATGATGAGAATTTCAAGAGTGGCACCTGTACCCATGTGCATGAGATGTCATGTCCAGATTGCTGCAACCTGATTGATAGGCTTGACAACATACAGGCTCAGTGTGACAAGAAGGGTGACCCTGAACTGTCCTATGATGTAAGCCGTTATATCACAATGGTACTTGAGTGGTTTCGACATTCGCTTAGGGGGGTCCAACAGGACAAGGCAAAACGTGATGCAATGAAATGCCTCGACGATACATCTTGTGCTCTTTGGCTGAAAGAATGGGCTCAAAAGGTGCTCCCACAGAGTTTCAGGGAAAAGCAGTCTGACTACTTCGGCAAGAAGGGACCAGATGTCCCTTGCAGTTGATGTATTTTTTCAACGGAACAGTAGTGGGAACCTGACCAAGCTTGTCTACTTCACCATACTCTTCAGATGTGATCAAGATATGTTGTCAACATTGAATGTGGCAGACCATGTCTTAAAACAGTACAAGATTGACAATCCCACAGTCACAAAGCTTTTCATCAAATCTGACAATATAAAAATGGTGCCCGGAGTGGAGGGCGGTAGAGCGAAATGTCACCCCGAGAAAGCCACGTTGCTTTCGAGTCATCAGAGGGAAGTTCTCGTGGCGCTTATCATCACTCAAATGATCCGCATTGCACTGCACCACGCCTGATGTAATGTCGATGCGGACCAAGATGAACGCACGACACTGGACCCACATCGGCGCCGTTCGCTTGCTCATTTCTTTGAAATTGTGAGCTAACGTGCGACAAGTTTGGGCTATTGTGTTCAGGAAAATGTTAACAGTTACCCCATGCTGTTGATGATCACAAAAGCTGACAATATTGACTGGTATATCGACAATTTTGATTGGAAAACCGCCGTGTCATTTGAAGCGAGAAACAAAATGGCGGACGTGGGGCCGTCTCGAAGCATTTTGCGGGAAAACATTCCAACCGGAAATATTTTCCGGGCGAACATGCCGAAATGTCCACCGGTCACGTGACCGCTCTCGGCCAATCACATTCACGGAAACTTACTTGAGGTACGATATTGCAGGTTGTTATGCAGCCGCCTCGTCATTTGAAGCTGAATACAGGATATGTGAGAAGTACGGCGTAGAACTCGTGCGACATGATTTCAATGAGCCCCAATGTGGTAAAGATCAGGCGGACCGGGAAAGCGCGATAGCCCGAAAGCTGATGAGAGCCTATGTCGATGCCGGAAATGACCTGTTGAGTGCAGAAGATATGAAATCTGCCATTCAATTCCAGTCTGGGGTTGCCAATGCTAAAGTGTCTGTCATTGAAATCGACAAGACGCGTTCTGATGTAACTCGTGCAAAGATCCCAAATAGTCAGTCCCTCCATTCAATCAAATTTTTCAAACAAGGAATGATTGTTTGGCAGTACTATGGAATTGGCGAAGGAAAACTGGTCAGTTACTCAACCTCTCCCTTCAAATTCGTCTGTGGAGTGGATGAAACCAGCGCCTTTACTTCTAAAAAAAATGATGTCCAAAACCTAAATGGCTGATTTTGACAGTAACTTGCTAAATCACCTTTATTTTGGCATAGCTTCATTCTAGCAAAGGAATTTTGGTGAAAAATCCAGAAACAAAAAAGTTTTTTTCGTTGACCTTTTTTCAACGACAGATTACGCAATGAAGAAGTGAATCTTGTGCAAAAACATTGATGCCCAGTTGTAGTCAACAAGATTTCTGACTTTATGCAGAAAACCGCATTTAAATTGGTTTGGTGTATGAGATATTTGAGATAATCGGTGTTGATATTAATACGAACAAGACTGTACAAATGTACACGGAAACGTACACAAATACAAAAACTCACTTTTCTCAAAATTTTTCCAACAGATTTTTAAAATTCTTTCAGTTATGGAAACTACATGTTTTTGGCTACAATATGGCACAGGTTTCATTTCAATGCATTTTTTAAAACCTTCCTGAAAGTTAAGGAGCACTGTGCCAATCATTCCACTCCTTAGTGATTAACAGGTGTTCTGATTTCCCACGTTCTTGCACTCGACTGTGGTGCTACAGTACACTATGCTCCTCAGCATGTCCGAACGCCGCGTAGTGTCGAAGGCTGGAACCAGCATACCCGCAGGTCAATGTCAAAATAAACGAAAGGAATAAACGAAAGGAAGAGGCCGATTTAGCCGCTTCTGCGGCCAATTCAAGCAAGTTGACCGCATTGTGGAGGTAGGTTATAATTGCTAAATGAATCTGCACATGATTAGCTAAGTTAATCGGCCTTTTGCTGGCAAAATTTGACTTGACGATCAGGCACACCATGCATACGCATATGGTAATCGGGTTGTCCAGTTATTCAAAAAACCTATATTTTTGCAATAAAACTTAGTTTTATGCTTATAAAACTTTTTTTGATAAAATATAGTTTTTTGACAAAAAGTAAATTTTTCTCCTAAAAAACCTACTTTTGTCTAAAACCACTTTTATGGAAGAAAACTTGGTTTTTTCCTTCATAAAATATAAGGGCCGTATTCACAAAGGGTGATCATCGCGCGTTCAAGACTTAGACGCGTGTAACTTCGTCAAAAGCATGGTGGAAGTGTGTGCATTTAGTGAAGTTACACGCGTCTAAGTCTTAATCGCGCGATGATCACCCTTTGTGAATACGGCCCTAAGTTTTTATCGAAAAACTTGGTTTTTGTCATAAACCTATATTTTATGACAAAAAACTGGTTTTATACCACACAACCCCCATTTTATCGACAAAAATGTAGTTTTTTGCACTGAAATGTCCAGTTTTTCCTTAAAACTAAGTTTATCAGTCAAAAAACCAAGTTTTTTAATAAAATGAAGTTTTATGCAATAAAAAGAAAAATCTAGTTTTTATGGAAACCTACCTTTTTAAACCTCGACCTCACTGACCAAGATGATTTCGCTGGCACGAGGTTGCGAAATATCCGTCCCCAGTAGTGCTGTGCGCGCAACTATATACATCATACCCATGGGCCCCAGGTTTCCTATACTCGTCCCAATATGACAAAGAATCGTGTACGTGGGACGAGGTAGAAAATATAAGTTTCGTGATAAAAACTAGGTTTTTGTACGCCGTTTGTCCAGTTATTCAAGAAACCGATATCTTCTACAAAAATACTGTTGTTTTCATAAAATCAGGTTTTTAAAGCATAAATATAGATTTCTTGGCTATTTCTCCAGTTATTGCCGAAAAACTAACATTTTTAGACAAAAAACAAGTTTTGTGATTGAAAAACCTGTATTTTAGCGTAAAAAACTTAGTTTTATTGCAAAAAACAGGTTTTATTGCACAAATGTAAGTTTATGACAAAAACTAGGTTTTGGGGAGAAAATATTAGTTTCTGTCAAAAAACCTATATTCTATCCACAAAAAACTAAGTTTTATGAGCATAAAACTAGTTTTATTGCAAAAATATAGTTTTTTTTAATAACTGGAGAATCCGCTTGCCATATACGCATGCATAAATGACGCTGTCGGGCATCTGAATATGCTAAGGAGGCTGCGTCACAGGAATGATAGAATTATAATTGTCATATATTGAATCACAGGCACGGATTGGTTGCTCCAGTTTTCACTTGATTAATGATGCTAATGCATAATAATGAGTGCTACGTCAGAGGTAATACGCAACAACGATTGGACATATTGGATAGTTCAAATATTTACTCATCTTGACCATGTGCCTGCCATGTGCTACTGCACATGGTGCTTGTTATTCTGCACTGACTCACAGGCTACTAATAGTGATGTCTGGTTGGCGTTTGCCCTTGGGCAACATGGATGGGCCTGAGAAATATAGTTCTTATTCTATTTTCAGAACTTCAGATGAACCAACACCTGCTGCTGCACCTGTGGCACCACTGGCACCAGCACCTGCCCTCCCGCCAAACGACTCTGCAGTGGCTGAACCGGCATCTACCATGTCTACCCAAGTTGAAACGACTACAAGGCAGAAAACTAAAAAAAAACAAGGAAGCCTTGCAGGGCAGCAACAGTGACAGGGTGGTTGTTTGAATGGTTTGAACTTAATGAAGAAGATGGAGTGGCCACACTACTGTGGTGTAAGTGTTGTAAAAAGTGCTATGGTGGTGACAAAACTGGCGAACTAATGTGTCGGCCAAAAGCAACTGTGTCACGCTAACCTGGAGGCTTTGGGAAGGGGACGAGAAATGTAAAAAAACAAGGACACTGAATCCGATCATGATGCCAGTACAGGGCCTACCACACTGAAGCAATCAAGCAATTGTAACCCGCCCAAGGAAGGTTCCTGTCATAGTAGTCCTTTTTACACGGTGCTGGTTCGAGGAAACCTACCTCCACCCTCCTCGGGCGGGTTCGGTTCAGGATGGATTGATCGTTTTTACACGGTGCGGGTTACCGAACTCGCCTCGAACTAGTTCGAGGTCGGTTCGTTCAAATGCGTGCCACCAGATGGCGTGTGTCAACATTTACAGTTATCGCAAGTAAGAAATATCCCAAAAATAATCACTTAAATTCGATAAACTATGCTTCTAACAACATGAGCAGTGCTTGAGAAATCTCGTGTGTGATTTCTTCACAGGTAATACAGTGATGCCATTCATATGTAGCGTGCTCAATCCCGCACGAGGCCGGTGGAGGTCGGTTCGCTTTTACACGAGAGAATAACCAGCCTGAACCAACCTCCACCTACCTCCACCTTCCCGAGACTCACGTGGCGAACTGAACTGGCCCGAGGAAGGTGGAGGTCAGTTGTTTCGCTTTTACACGGGGAAAAATAACCGAACCCTCCTCGATCTAGTCTCGATCCGGAACGCACCGGCACCGTGTAAAAAGGGCTAGTGAGGCACATGACCAGGATGGATGAAAGAACACGCAATAGAGTTGTTACCTATTCACAACAGTTGGCCACCTTGGACAGTCACATGAAATGGTGATGTAATCATTATGTAATACAAGGCATGAAATCAGACATGCGGTAAAGGTTTACATAACTCTTTATTGCAGGCCTAATTTAATTACATTACTGCCATTTAGGAAATAGACCGACTCATGCAGGGAATTTCATTGTTATAGGGAATAATTAGAAGATGCTGCTTTTACTCATCCTTTTCATTAGACTACCACATGCAGCTCTGTTATTTTGTAGGCCAACATAAACTGTCAAGACTGCCTCGATCACTATTTATCATGTACCATTAACTACATCCCTCTGCCGGGATGTTCCATCCTGCAGTCTATTCCTTATTGCTATGATATCTCCCCAGGAATAAACACCTTGAGGGCAGGTGGCTGGTCCCCTGTGCTCTCCCCATGAAGGCACCCGAGCAGTTGATTGCCATACTCTAAACGAGCAAAGGCGAACGCAACAAACTCCCACTTGCCGCTCGGCCACTAGCTGTCTGCGACTGTTCAGGGACTAAGCCTCGCTTATGTCGCCCTACGCTGTGATGGAAATAGCGTCAACAAGTTGCAACCGATAACTTATGTCGCCACCGACAAGAAAAAATACCGATCGGTCGCAACTACCTGGAACTAGTTTATCGCCGTCTTTTGAGTGCTTATGTCGACACAGATTTCCTTCGATTTTAAGTGACGTGGTGATTAGGTCACGTGGTTACGTTAGGTCACGTGGAATGTAAAGCGAATTTCATTGGCTGCCTTCAGGATACAGTTGTCAACTAGTCGCTGAATTTGAACATGTGCGACTTTCAGGATCTGGATATTTTTAGTTGACAACTAGTTGGCAACTAGTTACTCTCTGACGCCCAAGAGCTTATGTCACCTAGTAGTTGTGACTAATTAGTTCCAACTACGCGCCGATTATCAGTTGCCAACTAGTTCTGACTGTACGTAAGGGCAACATAAGCGAGGCTTTACTGAACCAACTGTCGCTCAAGAGTACAAAGGGTGGACTGTATTACAACTGTCGGCCGACTCTTAAAGCTGACCTGCATGAACGAAAAGCCCCCTTGCGACGAGCAAGAGAAATGTTAACGCCCTGCAAACACCTCAAACGAAGGCTCAGAACATGATAGACCCCACGAGGCCAGGAGGGCACTACCTTATACATGTATGCCTTCGGGCTGTCAAGGTGTCAACATCCTCTGGTAAGCTCCTGCTGAACACTTTTTTAGAAAGAAAAAAGTTCGACCCAGCTGGGAATCGACCCCACGCCCTGTTATCTTTGCTCCACCGTCTTCCCCGTTCGGCCACCGATCTTGTTGGTAGGCTCCCTGTGTTTTCTCTCATTCATAGTATTTTATTACGCAAGTCGAAGGCCTACGTCTATGACAAACAAAAATCATGTCCTCGTCAGCTGGCTCGTTGGCCGAGTGGATAGCGTGGTGGATTATACATCAGAAGGTCGACGGTTCGAATCCCGTCTAAATGACTGTAATTTTTTTCTTTGAGTTAGTGTAGGAGGTATCCGGAGATGTTGACAGCTCTGTTGCCCGAAGACAAATAAGGTGGCGCCCTCCTGGCCTCGGTGGGTCTATCATGTTCCGATCCTTCATTTGAGGTGTTCGCAGGGCGTTAGCATTTCTCTTGCTCGTCGCATGGGGGCTTTTCGTTCAGGCAGTCCAGCTTTAATGCCAAAGGATTTGACCATTGTTCGCGTTTACCACACGAGTTAAATTTACCTCAGGCCTACAACTTGTTATATGAGCCTTTACCGCATGTCTGGTTTCATATCTTGTATTACATAATGATTACATCACCATTTCCTGCGACTGTCCGAAGTGGCCAACTGTTGTGAATAGGTAACAACTCTATTAGAAGATGTAAACTGGACATACACCATTGCCTATGCTGAAATGCCATTTACTGACTTTCCTGTCCTTCTAAGTCACTGTTGTCAACGTACACCATTGACGACGGGAGTACACAGCATAGACGAACTTCCGGTAGCAGACGCTAAGTTTTCCAACGTAGTTTTCGGTGTTACACGTTGCACGAATCGATCAACAACTGTCCGCAACCTCGTTCACTATGGCATGATATCCGTTGCAATATTCAATAATTATATTTTCCATTCAAAGTTTCAATATTTTATGCAATGTTTAAATTTTTTCATGCAATGTTTGTTATTTTATTCCAAGTTTCGATTTTTTCATGCAATATTTACTATTATTTTATTCGATGTTTGCACTTTATAATGCAATCTCGAAAATTTGTCTTTCAATATTACCAATTTTTATATGCAAAGTCGAAATATCTTATGGAAAGTTGGAAAGTTTTCGTTCGATTTTAGCACAAATTTTACATTCAATGTTGGGAAAATATTTGTGTGAAAACGGAATAGTGGGTAATCTTTGAAACGAAGGTCAGGTCACGTGCCAGTTAAAGGTGAATTAATAAAGGCCTCATATACCGCCCGTCTAGACAATTTTCAATGAGGTCAAATTTAATTGGATGTTGCTGCATGGTGATGTCCCATCATGGCTCAGCACGAATTAAGATAAAAGGGGGCGCTGCAGTCGCTTTCGTGAAAATCGGTTTTTACTGTAGCTGAGCCCTTTGGGTTGATATTTTTGTGAAAATTTCACCACAGAGCATTAGTACTAGGGTGTGTCTACAAAACGTCTGGCGCAAAACTAAAATAATAGATGGCGCTGCTGAGATATTGATACTTTTACGTTTTTGGTTATAAGTTCGGAATGGGTTAACATAGCGACTTAATTCTTGTCCGTTCATCATGCACACATGTCTGTGCATTCGTACATATGTAACTTGCCGTATTATCAAAATAGACAGTGTGAGCATGAATGAAGGCCCTGGAAGTCCAAGCATTCTATTTTAGTCGGGCAGATATGTGAAATTATAGAGAGCTTTCGCTATCCCGATTCCGAGATCGAGAACGGGAATAAGGTCGATTTTTGTGTATGACGTCATCATTGCTTGGGTAGTGTTTTCCCGTTCTCGATCAGATCTCCGGCGTTCAGCGCTTGGTTCTCGGTGGGGACTCTGAGATCGAAAGTGCCCACTTCACAGCAAAAATAGCCAATGTTTGGGATACCATTCAGGTAGGCCTACTACTTGTCGTTTGAATAGGCTTACTGGATATAGCATAATCATAAAAAGCATAACATAATCGGGAGTACTCATTATTTCCACGCCCACCATGACAGTGGCGCGGATACCTAGTTTCTTGTCGTTCCGCTAGGTGATTGGTTGTCAGAGTGACGCCAGCACCTCTTGAGTCTCATGGCTGCGCCCATACTAGTAGTTTGCCGCTTCGATGATTGAAATCGAGACAGAAGCCGAGAGTTTTTTAATTCATATGTGACAAGAGATTCAGTGAAATGAAACATGCACATGCATCAGGTCGAAGTCTAAATCAGTTAGCACTTAGATCAGTTGATCGAATTTATGAACCAAGGTCTGCCTCATCTTGGCATACGCAGAAATTGAATCATGAGTCATGCGGGGGGGGGGGGGGCTACAGTGTATTCCATCATATTATTGCTTGACATTGCCGCCGAATATGATGCCTCGGGGTTGAACTCAGCACTTCTATTAAGATATTTCCTTAACATTACCTACCTGATACACGGGTTGGAACTTGGATGGCTTGCAACCACCGCGCTCTTTTGACGGAAATTCGTATTCATCTGGAATACTATGCCAGATTTCCCTTGGCAGCACGTGACTTTGCACCCGCTGACAATGCAAGTTTGCACCATTTATCAGGGTGGGGGAATTTTATGCAATACGATGAGACGGCTTACTGTATTTTGCGTAATATTACGCCGATTTAGCGTAATATTGCGCCAAGGGAGAATTCATTATTTTGCTAACATAGAAAGTATAGTTCTTGAAAACTCGCGCAGTGATCCCATAACTCACAGTAGTTATCCGCGACCACGTGGCTTACGAAGTGAGCAACGTTACAGGCCTCAATGGTAGGCCTATGTTTACTTGTGTCTGTAAATAAAGGAAAATGTAGGCCTAAATTAAAAAGAAATTAAGAAAGGAACAAATTGTAGGCCTTGACTAGTCCACGAGCTCGAGTTTAGGGCACAAAACAAACTTCCGATTCAGCAACAGTAGGCCTAGGCCTACGTCCGGATTGTACGCTTACCGGGTCAGCCCTCCTCGGCATCAAGGCCGAAAATGGGCAGGGGCGTCACGTATTTAGGAAAAAACAATGTAGGCTCCTACCGATAGACCTACTGAGATGCACCTGTCAGCTATCTTACCCCATCTGTGGTTCTTGCAACAAAACTGCAGAAGAGAACTCTCACTTAGGGCGATCGCCACATTTTGCCTTGACACCCCAAGATCTTCTACGGCCCCACCAAGTGAGTTGAGCACCGCCCCCAAAAACACACTGCATGAATTCTCTGCCGGTATCACTATATTTACATAGGCCTACCTCTTATGCCTCCCGCTCCATGTATCATTCGATGGGCCTGTGCGATTAGGCCTATCCATAATACCCATGACGTCATGACGCTACCTGTAGACACAAACATAGGCCTATTCGCCCGGCAGAACTCGGAAAAATTAAAAGCCCCATCACAGCAGACGTCGTCATAAGAAATCAATATTACTCAACGACGCACAAGAGCGGACGACGTCATCACGACACTGCGCGTGGCGAGTGGGGCTTTTAATTTTTCGGGTTTTCCCGGCGATGTTTCACTTTTGCCACTTGTTTCAGGATTACCTCGCCAAAGTCAGAATTACTGCATTCACATCAATTTTCGTCTGTTTTGGAGGTGGGTACATGCTATACAAACAAAATAAGGATTACCTAGGTGGGCAGCTGATACTGTACCT
>NMRB01000090.1:27127-77363 GCA_002633025.1 Notospermus geniculatus
AGAGTTTCGGATTGTAAAGTACCAGCCTGAAGAAGACCCCGGTTGGGGTCGAAAATTCGCAAAAACTCTGGAAATTGCCTTGTTATTCATCATCAATTATGTGGGGTTACCAAAGTCAATTTCGTCTTCGGTAAACACAAAGAAATGGTTCATCTTTATCTCAGTAGATTGACGTTTGGTTCTGGGCATTAAGTGCATGGCGGTGAATCTGAAACTGTGTTTTTGCCGCCTCTCGTATCATCATGCCTGATGACAAAAATGCTGTCATAGTCAACCTGTCTAGGGTAATGTTTAAAACTGTCGCACTATAACCTTGAAGCAACTTGCAAATTATCACAACTCTGCTTCCTTTTCCGAAAGTTGGTCTATAAGCAACGTTTTTATAACATGGGTGCGATCGACGTATGGAAAATCGATATATTAGAGACTTGTTGAAAACATTATAAAGAGAAACTGCCGATGTCGCCCAGTCAGTGAACACCAGAAACCTTTTTTTGAACATCTTACCAAATTCTCGAATATAACCGACAGACCCGTCGTATGGAAATATCTGCACCAAGCGAAATGTGTTTTGACGATAATCCGATAAGTCGTCGTACCACCATGAATCTCTGTTACCTCGAAATGTAAAAGGTGGTCTGAGAAAGGACCGGCCCGTGTGCACGATCTTGTGGTTCTCCTTAAAGTCCAGGTCACACTGTGGCGACTTAGGAGGGCGAATCCCCGTGAACTAGAATGAAATGGTCCATGGACCATGTGCTCACCCCTTTGGACATAATAGTGTAATGACAGAGAGAGGCATGTTCATGGTCCGTGTACCATTTCATTCTAGTTCGCGGGGATTCGCCCGTCTAAGTCGCCACAGTGTGACCTAGGCTGAAGCTAAATATTTGTGACCCGTCACATCAAATCAGGTATTAAGTTGCATAAGATGTGTGAACTAGGATGAACCAAACTAACTCCAGGAGATAAAGGAAGAAATGTAATCACTCAGATTTTACAAGAGACAGACAGTACACCTAGGACTACTGAAATTGACAAAACGTTGTTGATTACGAGTAGATTGAAAAAAATATGAACATATTTCAACAGTAACATTCTTCCTTGCAACCATTGAACAAGTTCGTGCAGTTTCCCTGAAGCATCGAATCCAAAAAAAAACATGACCCCTGTAATTTTGCGACCGTATTAATATTTTGAAAACAACAGACTCGATACGGCCCGCGTATAACTTCTCATCATGACAAATCGCCGGACTAATCGTATCCCACAAATCCCGGACCTTCGAATTCGTTCTCAGCTAGGTATATGAATCTCATCATAGAGTTAGGGTGGCCATTTATAAAGTGCCGTGACCCTAATGGATTATCCACGATAGTTCTTATATAGTTAACTTCTTTTTCACTTTTCTTGTAGAGTGATATCTTTGCGTTGTACAAACCACTCCTACTTCGCATACGGAAACACAAAAGATAAGCAGACAGAGGCTGAAGAGCGCTGCATTTTCTGTAAAAAAAGAACTTCATTTATCAGTTTTGCTGCATGCTTGTGGAAAATAAGGTCATATACAAGAAATGACACAACATTTTTTGAATTGAAAACTTCAATTGCAAACGTGTAGGTGTGGGGTTGTCTCCACGCATGAAGAGAAAAGAACCTCTTAGCGGGCTGAGGGCTGCCTATGTTACCTCCCAACCAGTTGCGAAGCACTTCACTTTGTTCTTCAATAAAGACTAACTTATTTGGATGGTTTCTGCTGAAATCAAGCGTGTGAATGGTTTTGTCATCAGATATCAAGAAATATAACATATTTCCACAACTTGCACTTGCAGTTATATTTTCCAGGAGATCCCTCGGTGGCCAGACATCATACAGTAAAGTGTATACAAGACGAGTTGTGTTGAATTTATAATAATAATAATTATTATTTATTTCATACACGAAGTATACAAGAACAGGTGCGCTGTGCAGGTGGTGCGACGGAGGTTACATTTTATATACAATTACATGTATTTTCTTATTGCACGGACATATACGAGTTGATGAGATTTAAAAGACCGTCAAGAGTGACGCGCCTATAGTATATCATGATGAATCAATCAGTATTGTATTCATCAGAGTAATTAATTCGGTACTATTGAAGATGCTGAAGTCTTTCCGATCCCTCATAAAAATGAGGTCACGGAGCACAGGAATATTTGGGTGTATTGTCTGTTCCTTATAACCTGGAAAGCGTGGTTGGAACCTAATAATATTAAGGGCAAGACATACTCGAGTAAGATTAGCAGATGCCGGCGTTATGCCTGATTCTACGAGTCTTGTGCACAACCTAAGTCCTATATTTTCAGATGATCTACATGAGCAGAAAAATTTAATATACCTTTTAAAGATCTGTAAGTCAGGGGATGGGTCCCCACAAAGCTGTGGTAAGAGAACAGAGTGAGTCCTATAAGGCACTCTAAACAGTTGCCGAATACATTTCCTCCATGCAGTTAAAAACCTGCCAAATGAGTTGTCATTATAGTCCCAGAGAGAGCTACCATATAAAGGCATAGCAAAGGTTTTAAAGAGTCTGTACCGTATATCAAAATCACAAAAACCAAATAAAGATACAATGCAGTTTGTCCGTTTGTACATTTCCCCTATAACTTCATCAATTATGGTATCATTTACGTTGAGTCCTACAAGGTGTCCCAGATGTTTAGTTTGTCTTTCAGCTTTGAAATTTACACCATTCCACTGTACATTTACTACTTCGTAAGCTCCATTTACTGTATGATATATTAGGATACTTTTCTGTGGGTTAAAAATCATATGATACTCTGCTGCATAAATGTCGCATATATTCAACATTCCTCCTAAACTAAATTTAGTAGGAGATAAAATCACTATGTCATCTGCGTAGCTGAAAGCCCCCATGAAAAAATGACCGATGTGACATCCTAATTTAGATATTTTCAACCTCTCGAGTAGTTCATCCAAGTAAATGCAAAATAATATGGGGGATAAGACTCCACCTTGTTTTACTCCATTCTTAATTTGAAAAGGACGACTGAAGACATTTTCCCACTTAACCTGACATTGCTGTGAGATATATAATTTGGCTAGGAATCGGGCTATAAGAGGACAGCAACCCCTCTTACGTAATAATATAAAAAGCTTCAGAAAATGGAATCGATCAAATGCTTGGCTGGCGTCAAGGTACATGGAGTATACACCAGACCCCTGGCTTTTGTAGTACTCAATAGTCTGTTGCATAACAAAAGTGCATTGTGCAGTGGAACTTTTGGCTTTGAAACCAAACTGTAAGTCGTTTGACTTAAAAACATCTGGACATTTCTGTATCATGATCTGATCCATTAACTTACATAAAACACTACTTAGGGTTATACCCCTATAGTTTGAGGAATCAGACAGTGATTTTCTCACATTCTTTGGAATGGGAATCAGAACAGAATTTCTAAATCCTTCAGGAATGTATGCGTGGTTGAGCATTGCTGTAAGAAGTACAGAGAGATGAATATCCAGTAAGTCAGTGCCATAAATTAGATGATCAGAGAACAACTTTCGATGACCTTCATGTTTCCCTTTATTAAGACTTGCAATAGCCTTGCGCACCTCAGTTGGTGTTATTGTGTGACTTTCACAGGAACACTTGCCCAGCATACACTTATTTCGGATATCAGCATTTAACTCGTTGAGTAATGAATTCATTTCATCTTGTTCGTACCCAACTGACGAGTATAACCTTTCGTATTTGTTAGCAAATGTATCTGCAATAGAATGAACATCATTCGCGTCATCAAGTTTCATTGGAACTGATTTCTTACTCCCTTTGATATTTTTTACCATCTTCCAGAAATTCTTAGTATTGTTGTCAAGATGTGCCTCGGCTATTTGGGTTTGCCTATGCTTCTCATTTTGTTTTCGCAACATTTTGATGGCCAAGTGATAACGGGCTCTCGTAGTTCTTCTTATATTTGCTACGACACCCTGATTAGGCCGTCCAGCAGCCTTCCAGAGTGAGTGCCAGAAGAGTGCCCTATCACGCGTTTCTCGAACGTGTTCATTCCATCCGGGAATTCCCTGATTATTTTGAGTTACCCCATGATTTACCGGTAAACATTGTAAACCTGCATTGACGCATGCTTCTACAATATTGTCATGCAATGACTCAATTTCAGCCTTGTGGTTTTCGCACGAGACCTCGCGACAATGATATGCTTCGTGTGGTATGTTAATTTCAGGGAGTTTTGTATTCAAGAGTGCCTTATAGTTTATGACATGGGTATCTGTAGCCTTCTCCCAGTTGACCGATTGCCTCTCGGTCCGAGCAGCAGTATTTTGAGGAATGTAGTTCACGTCGATATCCACGGAGCATACAATTGCCGAGTGGTCTGAGCAGTTGTCCACCTCGTGTAGTACTTGGCTCCCAAATATTTTAGGCAGCATACCCTGTGTTACGAAAAAGTGATCAATTTTTGATCTTGCCCCATTCACTTTGCTTTCAAAGGTATAGTCAATATTACCAGGTGCTTGATGAAGAGATTCATTTCGAAGGAATTCCTCTAGTAACCTGGACTTCTCGTCGGAGGGCGGTTAAAATCGACATTAAAGTCCCCCCCCCCCCAATCAGAGAACCGTCGCAAGTTTCGGATGCAAGAAGGGCACTGATACAATGCAACGTTTTTTGATACTCATCTGGTTTATTCTCGCCTGGCATGTAGACATTAATTAAGAGATATACACATTCCGCTTCTTCAATCCTGACTGCACAGAATCGCTTTGAGTTAACAACAATTGGTGTTACCTTCATGTTCATTTTCCTTTTCCACACGATGGCCGCCCCACCGTATGGTCTGCCCACTAGGAGTTCAGTATCAGATACTGCGTGAGACACGCAATTGTTCAACTCATTCTGGAATCTGTGCAGGCAGTCTTTGAAAAGCCAATGTTCTTGTACCATAACAATGTCATATTTCTCATGTAATCTGTCGATATACTCCATTCTACCAGACCCCAACCCTTGTGAGTTATAACTACAAATCATAAATGTTCCCATGACGAGAAGGTACAGAACAAGACCACAAATCAAATAGTTCATAGAGTACAGTCAGTTCATGGTTCCTCCCGTTTCTTAGGAGGGATATACTTTCGAATTCTGATGCCCTCAGGCGATAACTCTTCATCGAAGATATCATTAGGGGCCTATACTGTGAGACTGGAAGAGCAAGTTTGAATGATTTGTATTTAGCACAAGGATGGGATGTTATTTCAAGTCCCGCACTTCAAATCCAAGATCAGTAATGAATGTCTTCAGATCACCCGGCTTAGTGTTCGAGTCCAACCTATATATAAACGCGAACCGACTTGGTTCTGGTGCACCCCTGATAATCGACGATGACTTTGTGGACGTGCCCAGGATCGCTTTCTGTCTCCTACGATTCGATCTTCTGTCTTTCTTTAGTTCCCATGACTGTTTCTGGAACTCATCCGTGGTTACACATGACCCACCATCCGATACCTGACTCTGTCTTTCAAGAGACAAATTACTCCCTCGTAGACGTAGAACATCACGATTCATCGACATGAGTTTTCCTCCTCTGCCACCTAAACCTGAAGCTTTTCTGGCAGCACCCCGACCTCGCGATGGGCGGAGTGCAGGAGAGTTCGCTCGACATACGTCGGATAATGACATCGCCGACTTCGTCTTTGGTCCACTGACGGCACACGAGTCTTTAGATCCAGTGGGATCACTACTGATTACATCACCCGAGCTTTCGATACATGGCGGACCTGATGTCCAGGCACTGTCGTTCCATTCTTCTGTGGTTAGGTTCTCCCAACCACTGGGAACCATGCGGTTGTCAGTGTTTTTGAGATCACACGTATCGCTCCTCTGTGGATCACTTCCACCACTCCCACTTCTCTCACTCATTTTCTTGTCCAGGACACTAACGTCATTAACAGTTTTTGCCATTCGATTCTGTAAAAGTGTCACTTTCTGTTCAAGATCATTCTATCGACCAGTGTAATAGCATTCAATTCTTCTGGAGGTGATCTTGGGATTTTCCCTAGATCCAGTGCTGAGATTACAATATTCGGCATAGGAGATTCTGCCTTGTCGAGTTTATTCAGCGCCGTAAGAATGTCATCTACCGTTGCCTCTCCCTCATTTCTTTTATTCGTTGTTTTACGTGACACTTTCTTCCCGATTATATCAGTCCCAACTGCTTCCCACAGCCTATCTCTGGACTTCACAATTTGTTCTTGCGTGAAGTACCCTACGGTTGCGCGTTTGATAATAGGGAGTTTTCGCAAAGCCCCCGAAACGCGGACGCGAACGTCTATCGTATTGTTCGCTGCTCTCTTCGTGACATCGAACAATGGGATTGGCGTTCGCGTTGGCGTTTCGGGGGATTTGCGAAAACTCCATATTATCAGATGTTCCCGATTTCATACTGTACACAAGGTATGCAAGTGTAAGATCGCATACGGTGGCGACATCTGTTGTGTCCATTAACCCCTCATTGTTCATCTCCTCAGTTCTTGTGATCTTGTGGTTGGGGCTGTCCCCTTGAGGTGAACGTTCATCAGGCTTTCTTTTTCGTCCTTCATGGTCTCTTGCCGGCGTGCAATATTCTAAAGTGCTTTTCAGAATATCCAGTCATTTTTGCACTCATTTTACCTTGCAATGGAACCTAACCACAAACCACAAATTGGCCACTTACCTGCGCATGTCGATTAACGGTTGACCGACTTCTAATAGGACCTTGTTCAGGTCCATACTCTGATTCAAGATAATCATGCAATCATGCACGTGTAATTGGCCAATTTGTGGTTTATGGTTAGGTTCCATTGCAAGGTAAAATGAGTGCAAAAATGACTGGACATTCTGAAAAGCACTTTACAGAGGACGGCTTTTGTTTTGAGCTTATAGTCGTTCCAGATTGACATGCATCAGTTTCATCTGGATTAGCTGGCGCGAGTTTTGCGCCCTCAATTCCACCGTTCGACATGCTCAATCAAGCGTGACATTCGTTCCTTAAGAACCCTTGTTGTAGGACTCTATACGTACTTATGTATGCTATCAAATATGTCCGTGCAGTGCATGTACATCAAGTCCCAATTTAGACTTAATGAAATCACAGAAGTCTGTGAAAAAGCGTCTCAGGAGGAATTCCACCTCAGAAATGTAGCATCGGCCGATGCCGCCTACCTTGAACCATTCAATATGATATTTTGATCAGTGTCTATCACATATCAGACCTCGAATTGATCAAAAATCCTCGGAGCTGGCACGCAACACTGGTGGCATTTTGTCCACCAAGGCCCAAATTTTCAAAGCTGTTTTAACGCTAAGGAAGGAAGGCGTTAAAACAGCTTTGAAAATATGGGCCCAATTGATTATCTTTTGAAAACGCCAACAAGTGTCCGGTCGGGTAACCAAATCCTTTATACAAATTGAATGTATCGATCGGGATTGGTGGCAAAATAGGAACTTTACGAGGTGGAACTATCAGAGCGTAATCG
Source organism: Notospermus geniculatus (assembly GCA_002633025.1). Classification (NCBI taxonomy): domain Eukaryota; kingdom Metazoa; phylum Nemertea; class Pilidiophora; order Heteronemertea; family Lineidae; genus Notospermus; species Notospermus geniculatus. The sequence goes on from NMRB01000090.1 coordinate 34,661, forward strand.
TGCTGTAATAATATATCTTCGAATATTTATAATTGATATGGTTTATCACCCTCCTTGTGGTTGCCATAGTTTTGCTGTTGTATGAAATTCGACCACTTTCACCAGGGTCAATGTAAGCTGTTGGCTTTAGCACAAAACTCCGGAATGGCCTTAGCATCATCATGATACGTCACATAGATTTCTTACCTTTCTCTGGAACAGTCGACTTCCGGTCGAATGAACTGCTTCATGATTCTCTAAACATATTCCCTGTTTATGGCTTAGTTTGCAAAAATGATTATTTTTGCCAGGAACAAAATTGAATGTTGTGCATGTTTTCAAGATGACGCACAGAGTGCTGCAGTGTAAACACGATATGGATGGCCTGGATCCAAGATCTGGGTTGTTGAGGGCTTTATGACGAAGAAGATGACTGAAGAATGATTGTCCTATCGTTTTCATCCTTTTAAACATGAAAGGTTGACGTTTTGTGCAATTTGGTAACGTGACCTGGGTCATATCAGAACTTGATCAGATTCACTACCGTCCCAGGACATGAATCTTACTAATTATCTTATAATTTTCTTAGTAAGTATCTTAGCTATTTCTTAGTAAGATCTTAGTAAGAAAAATTTTACTAAGACTTTTCTTATAAGATTCTTACAAGAAAAATCTTACTAAGAATTTTCTTACCAATATCTTACTAAGAAAAATCTTAGTGACTGTTTCTTAGTAAGATTTTTCTTACTAATATCTTAGTCAGAAAAGTCTTACTAAGATTTATCTTGTAAGAATCGTATAAGAAAAGTCTTAGTAATATTTTTCTTACTAATATCAAGAATATATAAGTACCAAGAATGTACAACTTAGTAATCAATCAAACGGATGGACATTAAGTTACTTTTTCTGATAATAGAGGGCGTACGGTAATTATAGGCCTTCTAATTAAATAACCAATGTTTAGATTTAACGGTTGTTGACTGAACTGTATTATTTAGAATATCGGCAATATTCTTATGTAAAGTTACAGACATATTACTGGCGTACAATTTTGTTTTTATTTTGGTGAAACCATGGATTTGTTGTTTTGGTCAGAGTGCCCGACCCTGAGATCAAGCACGACATCAATTTGTCGAAAATATGGACCATTCAAAACTACTCTGTAGCTCGGTTATTTTTGAGTGGATATAACTGCGGGCGGTGTCATTTTGTTCGTAATGATCTTCTCTACACAATAATCCTTCACAAATTAAGATCCCTTTGGTTACAGGGTCACCAAAGGCAAATCAGTAAACTCACTTTTGGCACATATTTTGAGTTGTACATTCTTGGTACTTATATATTCTTGCTAATATATTGGCAAGTAATGACTTACTAAGATTTTTCTTACTAAGAAGTATCTTGGTATTTTTTTTCTCACTAAGATTATTTTGAGAATTTTACTTCAAGGTTTCTTGACCGGTATCCTGGCTGGGCCCCGGTCAATGCCAGGAGGAGCATACCTCGACACCACCAAGTGAGGAACATCGCATCGGTACCGCGCGACAGACCCGTTGATCGCCTTCCTTCACTGAAGGAAAAAGAATAGACCAGTACCGGTAGGCCTACCGGTAGCTAAACGTTTTTCTTTAGCCTACATGCTATGGAGGGTGGATTATCGGCAAGTCAAAGGGTAAGTGTCCTGAGTTCTTGTGAATCCGTGTTTCGTGGGTGATAGGCCTAGTCGCCCACCGTTTGGCCATGCAGCTTTCTCGAGGACTAATCTGGTTCTTCGGCCGTCCGACGGTGGAGCCACAATCGTCTCACGGCATTTTGGTTCCAGAACCTACCACTAGGGCTCCCGTTATTCAATGGGAATTGTTATATCAATTATATCACAGGCTGATGGATTTCTGACCATTGCACAAGCAAATGCCTATAGGCCTACGGGTACGTAGGGATTCCAAAGAGTCCATGCTTTGTTCCTCCAAAACAGTGAGGAATAGATCTAGTCCCACCCAATGGAAATGTAGTATTTTTACAAATACTGGAACACATTTTAATTTTTGGTATGATTACTTTATCGAAATAATTTGTAAAATTGATGAGCATAAGAATATTGCGCTGGTTTAGCCGTTTTCTTCAGAAGTCGCAACCAAGGAACGATGGTGGCGACCTCTAGTCAGATAGGGTGTCTCCGACTAGGCTGGTTCCGTGACCTGGCATGGTGGCGCTGACTGGTTTGCGGTAGGTGCATTCTGGGTACCGGTATCGGGAATAGGCCTATCCCTTGTTCACTTCCTGTACCGGTAAACGAGTAACGTGCCGTAAAACAGTCGAAATGCCGGATGTTCTGTATGTTTTAGTTTGCTAACGATCTAGATATTCTCAGATATAATGACAGGGCAGTGAACCAGACATGCCAGATGATAGTGTCCGATGTAAGTCAGCCCCGCTTTGGACGTCGGATGCCTGAACCAGGTTACTACTCGACCGAGGACATAAGCACTAGGCCTAGCCTCGTTCTGATTCCTCGGCACCAGTGTTTCATGTATTTCGTGCATGCATTGCATCATGTGCATGGTGGCATCTTCCATCATGTCTATGTCTTCAGTCTCTGGATTAAAAAGTGTCACCTAACCCTATAATTTGGCTGTGACGGTTAATATGTTGTTTTTATACCGTAGGCCTACTAAAGGTTAAATTCTCGAGATTGATTAGAACACCTGTTTTGGGTGAGGATTGGCCATCTTCTAGCCTATTCCTGCCTGTAGGCTAGGCCTACAGGCTACCGTAGCCTATGATGGCCGTACCAGCGTAGGCATGTAATGTAGGCTATTAGGGGGGTAGCTAGTCAATCATGATCATGTCAATAGCCTAGGTCATGTCATGCATGCATGCATGTCACTCTGTCAGGCATTCATTGGACGTGGTAGGGGTAGGCTAGGGCCCTACATTTTGATTTTTAGCATGCTGGATGCTTAGGGCTCACAGTGCTCCTTAACTTTCAGAAAGGTTAAAAATATTGCATTGAAATGAAACCTGTGCCATATTGTAGCCAATATCGTGTACTTTCCATAACTGAAATAATTTTAAAAATATGTTGGGAAAATTTTGAGAAAAGAGTTTTTGTATTTGTGTACATTTCCCTGTACATTTGTACATGTGCAATGTACAGGAAAGAATAGAAAACACCTGAAGCTTTGTCTATTGATATCTTAAAGATGACAAAATCAATTACGATCGGAATGGAATATGTGGTAACCACTATGTAGCCAAGGTTGTAGACAAAATTTAGTTGCGTAATCAGTTCCCGTTTCTGAGTAATGGATGTCAATAATGGTTTTTACCATTTGAGGTAAAACGGTGGGGCAATGCCACCTATTACTCAACAAGCACTGCTGATTACGCAACCAAATTTTGTCTTCCACCTTGGCTAGGTAGTGGTTACCACATATTCCATTCCGATTGCAATTGATTTTGTCATCTTTAAGATACTAGGCAATACCCGTTTAGTGGCGGAACTGCTAAATTCATGCGTCATTAGGAGCGTTTGGTGGAGGTAATTAGTGAGGTTAAGATCTGGTCCGACTCCCACTCCCGTTCCGAATCCGAGGGGCCAAATGTTAGGATTTTTCAAGTCCATGAGTCGGAGATGAATTTACCACCCAGGCGGGTTCTGCTCGTTCTCCTAGAATGAGTAAACACCATTGCTTTGGAAAACCTGTTGTATTTGATGACGTAGTTCCCAAAAAGGAATCCTCTGGAGTGGGAATCGAGACTCAGAACGTGATCTGAACCTCCCTAATGACGTCATCCCCGTTCGAGTGGCGTAATGACGTCATTCCGCCGCACATGACGTTGCCGACGTCACGGATGACGCGACGGCAATCTCGGTGACGTCATGACGTCAAAAAGGCCTGAACAGCATTGTTATTTTCGTTAATCTCTTAATATTTCGAAAACTATAAGTGATATCAAAATTCGGGCTTCGTAAGGACACTCCCCAGGCCCGTCTGCACTTGCATACCAAGTTTGGCGGCGATCCGTACATTACTCTCGGAGAAAATCGCGAACAAACAAACAAACAAACAAACAAACTCTTGTCAAATTTTAGTATGACTAGGCAATACCCGTTTGGTGGCGGAACTGCTAAATTCATGCGTCATTATTATAGGAGCGCTTGGTGGAGGTAACGCGAGGTTGAGATCTGGTCCGACTCCCACTCCCGCTCCAACTCCGAGGTGCAAAATTTCGGATTTTTCAAGTTGGAGGCGGGTTCTGTTTGTTCTCCTAGAATGAGTAAACACCATTGCTTTGGAAAACCCCGTTGTATTTGATGACGTAGTTAAAGGAATCCTCTGGAGTGGGAGTCGAGACTCGGAACGTAATCTGAACATCCCAAATGACGTCATCCCCATTCGAGTGGCGTAATGACGTCATTCCGCCGCACATGAAGTTGCCGACGTCACGGATGACGCGACGGCAATCTCGGTGACGTCATGACGTCAATAGGCCTGAACAGCATTGTTATTTCCGTTAATATCTTAATTATTCGAAAACTATACGTGATATCAAAATTCGGGCTTCGTAAGGACACTTCCCAGGCCCGTCTGCACTCGCATACCAAGTTTGGCGGCGATCCGTCCATTAGTCTCGGAGAAAATCGCGAACAAACACACAAACAAACAAACAAACTCTTGTCAAATTTTAGTAGGATGCTAAATTCATGCGTCATTATAGGAGGGCTTGGTGGAGGTAATGTGTGGTTGAGATCTGGTCCGACTCCCACTCCCGCTCCGACTCCGAGGTGCAAAATTTAGGATTTTTCAAGTTGGAGATAAATTTACCACCCAGGCGGGTTCTGTTCGTTCTCCTAGAATGAGTAAACACCATTGCTTTGGAAAACGCCGTTGTATTTGATGACGTAGTTCCCAAAAAGGAATCCTCTGGAGTGGAATTCGAGACTCGGAACATCCCTAATGACGTCATCCCCGTTCGAGTGGCCTAATGACGTCATTCCGCCGCACATGACGTTGCCAACGTCACGGATGACGCGACGGCAATCTCGGTGACGTCATGACGTCAATAGGCCTGAACAGCATTGTTATTTTCGTTAATCTCTTAATATTTCAAAAACTATAAGTGATATCAAAATTCGGGCTTCGTAAGGACACTTCCCAGGCCCGTCTGCACTCGCATACCAAGTTTGGCGGCGATCCGTTCATTAGTCTCGGAGAAAATCGCGAACACACAAACACACAAACAAACAAACAAACAAACTCTTGTCAAATTTTAGTAGGATTAATAGACAAAGCTTCAGGTGTTTTCTATTCTTTCCTGTACATTGCACATGTACAAATGTATAAGGAAATGTACACAAATACAAAAACTCACTTTTCTCAACATTTTCCCAACAGATTTTTAAAATTCTTTCAGTTATGGAAAGTACACGATATTGGCTACAATATGGCACAGGTTTCATTTCAATGCAATTTTTTTAACCTTTCTGAAAGTTAAGGAGCACTGTGGGCTGTAGGCTAGGCCTGATGTGATAGGCCTGGGCCTAGGCCTAGGCCTGCCTACCGTAGGCCTACTGAGTTCGGAAAATGTATGGAAACGAGATTGATTGATTTTCAGATTTGTTTATTTTAAATAAAAAATAAACTGAACAATATCACATCACATCACTGACAATATTTACAGAACTTGCAATAAAAATGAATAACATAAGAAGGGGCCTACAAATACATAGACCGCGACTGTTTCAAAGATGCATTCTAGAGTGCTCATTAAAATTTATACATTTCACAATCATTCGCATATTGACATGATGTAGGCCTAGGCCTATAGGTCACGGCCTCGCGACTCTGAGAAAACACTGATCGCAATGTTTCAGGTTGGACCCGGCATAAAACTGAGCGATTTCACATAACATTTCAATCTGAATTTACATCGTCCATGGCAACATATTAGGTGAATTACAGGATTGAATCATCGATCGCGCCGTACGAACCGTTCCACTTTAACACAATGCCGCCATGTTTGGTTGTGCTAATTTTTGCAAATTGTGATAATTTATGTTCAGCCGTATTCCTTGTCTTCCTCCACAGGAACAGTGACCTCTTCATTGACTTCGTTCCGTTTTGCCTTGATGATCGTCTCTTCATTTGGGAGGACCGCATCATATCCAAACTTCCTTTTTAGGCATTCTGTAAAGCAAACAAATGCATACTGTAATACTTTGCTTAATATTCTTGGAATTCGTCAGAATTTCTTCAATTACATGTACCGGTATTGTCCTACAACTCATATCCCTACACCAACAAAAAATCGCCTAGGATCTGTGAGTCGCGGCGGAAAAATCGCGTACGTCTGAAAGAGTTAAAGATGGAAGTGCAAAAACACAGTATAGTAAAAACACAAGTACAGCTTCAGTTAATTACAACTTACTCCAAAACATTTCTCTTGTGTCTTCGGACACCTCTGGTCTTTCTGAACGTCTGTTTTTCTTCTTGAGTTGGAAAGATTTTTCCCTTTGTTGTTCGATTGGAACAAGGGCGTCTATCAGCTTTCTGCTGGCCTTCATAATTCTACTTTCAAAAGCAATCACTATGTACACATTGTTGCCGTCTATGGTGAATTCCTGTAAGAAGGAGAAGAAAAGTTGACACCTGTGAATGTGAAGATGTGTGATGGCAATTTGATTACAACTGGTACCATCATGTACTCAGCTACAGTGCAGCTTTCTGTCATTTGCCAGGAAGTTAGCTTTTGATGTTTTGTGCTGATATCCCGTTTTCATTACGCAGTCATTAATCCTGCACTTACTGCTTCATTGTGAGTGCTTTGCCCATCTTTCCTCAGCCTCTCTACTTGTGCCTGAAATAAATTATCATGATTTAAAGAGTTTGCCGTTATGATACAGCATCAGCATGTGCACTGGCCAGGTATAGGGAGTTTCAGAATTTCTAAAATGGTAATGAAGTGCCCCCATGCCCTCAATTTTCTTTTATTGTTGTAGTTTGTGCTGTAGGCCTATTTTGGATCTGTCCCTGGAAGAGTGGAATGTTTGCAATTAAGGGGTAATCACTTACTCGGTCACGATCTCTTGGTTTGCGGCGTACGCGGTTTGCGGCGTCCAATTCTGTTTTCTCCAAACGTTGGGCGTGGTCGTTCAACATTCGATGAATATCATGAATGTCTCCAACCGAAATGGATGCTGGAGCAGTATTCCTTGCTTGTGGTTGGATAGGTGTTACCTATTTGAAATAAAATAATTGATTATCATCATTACAATCGAATCCAATGATGCCATCTTCAAAAGTTAATTTTCTTTCAAAATTCTCATTGTGCCCTTCCCATGCCCCACCCCACCCCGGAAAGAAATCCAATCCAACATGACATTGACATTTACATGTATCGCAAAATGATATTCCATAAAAAAGACAAATGAAAGGGAAACACTCACCTGCTGGGGTAGTCGATCAGTCTTCCTTGACATGCTTGAAGTCGATGTCATTGGCTCTGACATACTAGGTGTGGATGCCTGAAAAAGTTGTCAGTTATTACCTGAGTTGAGAGAAGGGGTAGAATCTTGATTGACTGATTGTATTTTTTACAGAATTTCTTAAAATTACACTCTCAGTGTAGGTCAAATCATTAATTTGTTTTTTTTTGAAAATTCCCAATTTTAACCAGGTTTTTGAAGAAAGCACACTGCACTTGGTGGAAAAAGCGCTTGCGTGTCATCTTTGAGCAAGACGGGGGGACACATTGTCCATTGTTCAAGTGAACTGAGGTAGGTCTGACATAACTTCCCAGACCGGCGTTTCTGGTCTTGACCGAAAATTTTCAAAATGTCATATTTTTCACAGTTTTTATGCTATGGACCTGCAGTTTGGGTTGGAGTTGTCAAACATGCCTATCTTACTACCTGTAAAATTTCAAAGTTATAAGTACAATAGTTTTTGAATTATTCTAGTTTCAAAGGTGCTATCGTTTTTTCTGCCCCATGCACCCGATGTAACACCAAAAATATTCAACTCGAAAACAACAAATCTAGCTACATGTACTTTCTTTCAATAAATAACGCTATCACCCCCAGCAATTTATTGTGGTTTCTATATTTTAATTGAAAAAATAGGTGAGATATAGCGCTCCAAAGATGCGGGTTGTTTTAGGCTTCGTTTTCGGCACTTCGTACAGCCAGCTTCCCGGGTCACAAGGTTACTTTGTCCCCGTAAGATGGCACTCGAACGAGCTTGCCAAATATGGCAACCGATGTCTTGGCTCTCATTGGTTGTGTTACGAGAATTCCAGGATTTGACTGCCTTATGCAAATACCATGTCTACAATATGGAAAAGCCGATCGTCAGCGCCATCTGCTCAGAGCAAATGAAATTAAATTTCAAGATTCCCCCCTGGAAACATGGTGTGCGGAAGGAGAAATGGGGTTTGGAGTGGTCACTTTTCGGGTGCTATATCTCAATTAATACCTGGAATTGAAAGCTGTAACAAATGTCATTGTTTAGAAAAAGACCGCATCCTTCCATATTGCTAGAGAAATTAGTAATCGGTTGAACGGTTCGGCCATAATGTGCTGTTGAACACAAGGACAAATTTGTGATTTTCGAGTTGTATATGGTTCCCAATCTGATTGAACGGGAACCATATTGTTTTTGGTCATGGCGTCTGTGGGTGTGTGGGTGTGTGTGTGCGTGTGTGTGTCTGTGTATCTGTGTGTCCGGTCTGTCACACCTTCATATCTCATCTCCTTGAACAGCTCTCAGCTGTTTCAGGCTTTTGAATCCTTCCATCGAAATGGTTTCATAACCTCTTTAGGTTCTTGACTATCAAGTAATATGTCTTACGTGTTTCCTTAGGTGTTAACTTCGTTACGAGGCAATAAGAACGTTGCATCATTGCTTGCTCATTTGCATTTCAAATGGCAGACTTTGTACACAAAGGAAATTTGTATAGCTTTCTTTTGCATATCTAAGCTCTCCGATATTAGAAATATCAGAAATGAGAAACTTTATTTGATGGCCTCATGCTTTAGACAAAATATCAGTGCACGACTTCCTATCCTTCTATTCGCCAAATAATCATTTGTGAGGAAGCTATTGTCGTCAGAAAAAGTTAAGTACATATTTCACCATGTAAGAATCCTCGGAGTAGAAAAACGAATGATTCAATATCCTAGCTGAATAAGTACCAAGCCACGATATATTCATACAAACTCCATCACGTTTGTGAATTTTCTGTTTTTAGAGAGCTCATTTGTAGAGGAATTCAAGACCTGTGCCTTGTTCTTACATAAGTCTCAGAAAATGACGCGCTATTACTCGAACATTGGTTAGTAAATGACAAGAGGGTGATCAGTTCTTTCGATGGAGGCTCAAACAGCTGTGAGCTACAGCCTTGGAAACAAATCCTACCGGGTAGGATTTGTTTCCAAGGCTACGCCTCTGTACCCCTAGGTTTGTCAACCTGGGCAATCCAATGAGCCAACAATTTTCAATCTCAGATGCCTGCATCATGATGTAATCAACATATCAGACTTTTTTATTTTATTTTAAAACTCTTTATTTAGTGCAAAACAAATACAAAACAAAACACCTAACATGTGATATACCTATTAACTATCGGTATTAATACAAGTTTTTTTTCTTTTTGTAATATTTGGCTATTACACCCCCACCCCTTTCCTAGTCCCTCCCCATCCAAACTGATTTACTGTAACCCTCTTTCAACCCCCCCCCCCCCATAGGTCTATCCCCCTTAGCTCATCACTCTATAAAAGAAATTCTAAGATTGGGTCCCACTTTTCAGAAAAGGTGTCAACAGTTTTGTTTGTAAAAGATATTTCTAATTCTACTTGTTTTATATATTTTATGATATATTTGTAATCTCTTAGGTCTGGTAGCACTTTTTTGTTTCTACAGTTGTGTATAAATCTTTTTGCTTTAAGTATCAAAGTGTGTAGAAGTTGATGATCTGTTCCATAAAATACAATTTCAGCGGTTATTGTTTTAGGTATGAAGTGATTAATCCAAGTGTTAAAATCATCCCAAAACCGTTTTGTGATCACACAATTCCAGAAGAGATGATGTATGTTTTCTTCGTGAACATTACAGAATGTGCACAGGTTGTTTGCTTGAATTTTCCATTTAGCCAACCAAAAATTATTTACTAAAATATCATTGATAAACTTATATTGAAAATTTCTTGTGGCTGTGTCTAACTGATATTTATGACATCTTCTAAATATATTTTCTACTTTTTCTTCTTCCTTGATTTCCACATATTTAGCTGTTCTTAATTTTGGAATTTCTTTATGGTCTATGTTTAACAATTGTTGATAAATGTAACGTGTTTGTGATAATTCTAATTTTGTTTTTCCAACGGAGAGTATATGTAGGTTCTGATCTTTTAAGTTCTGCTGCCCTTGTTCAATCAGTTCAACTAGTTTGGGATTATTTTTAATTCTATAAACAATACGATACCAATTAAACCACTCTTTCTGTGGGAGACCGAGGTCTTCAAATCTTTTTGTTTTCCCCTCCTTATCAAATAAATCCCAGACAGTATTTATTCCATGATCACTAAAAGCTTTATAATAAATTGTTTTTTTTTTGTATTTCAATATTTTTATTATACCAGATATAGAGTTCTTTAGTGGCTGTTTGTCCTACTTTAGACCAACTGTTCAATAGTTCGTGATAAAATTTTGGCACCTTTTCCATAATTTGATATTTCTTTAACGGGTTTATTGTGTAGTTGGAGTACAATAATTTATTTATTTGCAAACCACAATCACTTAGAAGGGTTGAGAAGCTGTTTTTCCATGCATGGTTGTCAGAGTACAAAAAAATTTTAATCCATATTATTCGATTCGTTTCTATCATACACCTCAAATCTGGGACATTATCAGACTGGGACATTATCATTATCTGGGACATTATCAAATCTGGGACATATCAGACTTGATATTTTGTCCGTCACGCTTTTATCTGATGGCACAACTCGGCTCCTTCAACACCAAATAAGTTCTACCATTAGGTTTTCATGCCTTAGGAATTGAATGGGCTGATTACTTTTGATGTGAGATGTTGGGGGTCATGGTGATATCGATATATTACGAATTTGATATTTTCAGATAACTTGCCATACTGTAAACTGAGCAACCATGAAACAAGTCTTAGTTCATGCCTACTTATCCAAGGACTGGACTATGTTAAAATTCTCAGCCTCAAGTGTCCGGGTGTTCGAAATATCATGAGATATTGATATATCAAACTTGATAATTTGAAATATCTCTGCCTGTGGTATAGGTAGAGGCATAATATCACCCGTACTTAGGTTATTGAGGATGCCCATTTCGACTATGCAATGACCTTGATGGTCGGAGGTCAAGGTCGAACTTGAAAATTTCAAATATCTTTGTGATAGTGATAGAGACATGATATCACCCACACTTCAGGTTATTGAGGATACATTTCAATTATGCAATGACCTTGATTGTCAGAGGTCAAGATCAAGGTCAGACTTGATAATTCGAAATTTTTCTGCCTTTGGTGAAGGTAGAGGCATGATATCACCCATACCTAGGTTATTGAGGATGCCCATTTCGATTATGCAATGACCTTGATGATCAGAGGTCAAGGTCAATGTCATACATTGATAATTTGATATATCTCTGCCTATGGCAGAGGTAGAAGCATGATATCACCCACTATTATCTTTGACATGTAGAACCACTTTAGGCAGGGATATGTGCAGTGTGTGCTGTGCTAAACTGTGTTGGCCAGCAGTTTGAGCACATTATTTAAGCCTTTGCTCTGCAGAAATCGGGTCTCGAAGGTGTTGTTTACTTGGAAATCCTACCCTCCTCCCTTTGCAATAATTCTCCAAGGCACTGGTCAGCCATTCGTAGATATAAATCTTGAAGTCAACCACATTTTCGTCTCTCAGTTCCTGAACTAAAGTATGGTATGCAATGTTCCTAGTTCAGGTCTTCTACTTATCCAAGGTTCCCCAACACCTTCTGTTGTCCCACCTTCCTCTTCGTTTTCGTTTTCGTGAAATGTAAATGGCCAATTTGACTCTGAATTCTATTTCCCGCCAAGAATGAAAAAGGTCACGGTGATTTCTTCACGCGAGACCGGACTGGATCTAATTAAAGTACCAGGATATGTTAGCAGTGTGTTTGCTGGTATTTAAAGACTTGGCAAAGTACGTGTTATCTGGTTCCGATATTGGTGACCGACTATTTTTGCAGTGTGTTTCCAGCTTTATTGTTGTCACCATTAAACAAGTAGCATCTGGTCTTTGGAACGCTCTTCCTATCCACGTTAAATCAAGTCCGTCCCTGACCATTTTTAAAAAACATTTGAAAACGTACCTTTTTAGAAATTATTATTTGAAATCTTAAACTATTATTGCAATGTTTTACTATTTTGTCTTTTATTTTATGTAAAGCGCCTTAGAGCTTTATTATACAGTGTGTATCAGAAAAAAGGAAACCGAGATTAATTTGTTAATTTCTTGGACCTGGCTGAACATTTTGGAAATTGGCAACCACCATTTATTACCTAATGATGTCCTCCTTCTTATGACACCATGAAATCCAATTTACCATCACAGATGACTGAGCATGAAGCAGTTCAATCAACAATGTCAGAACTGGTATTGCATCAGATTCACACCAGCCTTAATCCAACAATTTTCACATTAAAAAAAGGAAGAAAGACCAGTGGGTCCTTTACAAAATTTTTACTGAGTGATTTAACATTTGGGTGCTTATCCCTGTCCAAATGCATATGCTACTTGCTGGAAGCTTCCAGTCCTCAACCACTCTGTTACCACAAAACACACTGCTCAGTTGTAAGCTGTATTTTGCTGGTCTGAGAAAATGAACAACATTTCCAACTTTTGAGAAGTGTGAAATGTGTAACATGCATAGGATTGCATAAGTTGGAAGCCCAACAAAAGCCCTGCACTAGGCAGACAAGGTTCAATTCCAAAATATCTATCTGGTACAAGACCAGTTCTGACATGGTTGTTTGAACTGCTTCGTGCTCAGTCATCTGTGACAGTCAATTGGATTTCGTGGTGTCACAATAACGAGGACATCATTAGGTAATAAATGGTGGTTTGCAATTTCCAAAATGTTCAGCCATGTCCAAGAAATTAACAAATTAATCTCGGTTTCCTTTTTTCTGATACACACTGTATTGATTAAGGCGCTATATAAATTTTGTAAAATAATAATAAAATAAAATAATTCCAGGCGGCAATATCACCGAGTTCAGACAAAGCGTTAAAACAAAGGCACGAGTTGTAATCAGCCCTTTTGTTCTATGGCATTGAACATTCCTTTTTTATTTGTTTGAAACGCCGCATTGAAAGCATGATTGTATTCACACGAACAGCTAATCAATAATGCACGAGTGATAGCAGCAACGGTCTGCGCTGTAGGCCTGATGTTGGCAAGAATCATCAGCGAGTAATCGAATCAACGGCACAGTCCCTGGTGATTCAAACACTACGCTCTGGCCCGCTATACCATTATTCGTACGGCCAAGTCTTCCGTGACGAAAACCTATAAAGCCATCGACGAAAATCTACGGGGGAAGAGCTCATGACGATGAAGTTTTGGCGACTGATTGGATGCTTCCTCACTGGACATGGTTCCATGAATATCTTCAACGAAATAGCCAGGTATAAAACTTATGTCGGTGTCTTCCCGTATCGCCTTTTCCCAACTTTTCCCTACCAAGTAAAGTAGACACCTCTGCCAGGAGGACACCTCTCTCTAAAGGCCGCTACACACGATCAAATTTTTCGTCCAATTTTTTTTGGAAATTCAGATTCGGGGCGTATTGGGACTTCAAAGTGTAAACCCGCAGGCTTTTATTGAGCATATTCAGAAAATTGGATGAAAAATTTGATCTTGTGTAGCGGCCTTAAAGGACACAAACGTTCAGTACGAAACTGTGATTGCTATTCATTTTGACCTCTGTAAATATGACACTTCTCAATTAAGGACAGCATTGCTCAGTCCCAAAGGTGTCTTTATTAGAGAGGTTCCAATGAATATTGTGGTAAATATTTTTCTGGACATTTTTTTCCCGATGGCTGTCTACCTCGTCATCTGTAAATTATTCTGTAGGAAATATAACGTGAGTAATCAGTTAAATGGTCGACATTAAAAGTTCTCCTAACCAAGGCGGGGGGAGGGGCACTATGCACAAAAACTGGCCCGACTGTTCGACACATCGGCGCGACGGCTCAGCTGTACAGTTTGAACAACAGACACGATCAGATTTTTTTTCCGTCAGTCTCCTACACGAAGAAACTGGACCGTCTGCGGCTGCCATTTGGCCTACTTGAAAATCTAATGCCTGCCGCAGACGGCCATATTTTTCAAAGGACTCACAGGGTAAGATCAACATGTAAGCATTTATTGAGTGCCTGCCAAGTATGTCGAGGAGCACTGCAGGCCTACTGAAGGTCAGCCAATTTTAAGTCATATTCGTTGATCCTCAAAGTACATTCAAAAAGATGCAGCTCACTTGCACATTTGTGTAGCGTATACCAGGCCGCAGTTAGGCTACATAGAAATGAGCTGCTCACTTCTCATTTCTGACGGTTCATGGTCTTGGTCTCTCCATGTATGACATACACTCAATAATTCAGTGGTATCGGCCTCCGCTCTAAGGTGTCACCCTCAACCACTGAAACATTTGGTGCCAAAGTCCGTTTCTGAACACTAGATGTCACTACCAGTTGTTGACGAAAGCGCGGGATCAACCAGCCAGTGACCGATCACCTTTCAGGCGGTGTTGTTTCTATGGACGCAATCACGGCAATCCAAAGAATCCTGCAGGCGAAGTACTTACACTGCTGTATTGTCCCACATCGGGTCGTATGTGACGTTGAGTATGTTCACTTTTCATTTCGCAATGAATGTATTCCAAAAAAGTGGTGCAAAATAACACGAAATGTCCGGAATATATACATCTATGCCACGGTACTTGTCACGTGACCAAAGCGACCAATATATTATATTATCATAATACTAGTTGAGTGAAATACTGGTCGCTGATTAGTTGATGCCATTTTGCGCCATCTAGTATTCAGAAACATGATTTGGCCCCATCTGTGCCAGTGGTTGAGAGCGTATAACTAGGCTTAAGCTTAGTATTAAGCTCGAGGCCACTGGGGACGAGTGTAGGTATGACACGGCCTCATCCATAGATGTATTGTTCACTCTTAAAATTGACAGTATAATTTTACAGAAAAGTGCCTGAAGCAGAGTCCCCAGAGCTATTCTCTAAAATTTATTGGAGACTACAGTGGTGTGAATTAATATTCGAACAGAGGGAATTCAGCTTTTCATTAAAGGCAAACTGTATCCAATATCTATATCAAAAGTATTTAAGTCAGTCCTAGGATGCACTCCTCTAGTCTGACATGTTTTTGCTGAATTCAGATATTGCATATCACGAGAATGGCGAAAATATCGAAATCTGACATTTCGTGAGATTTGCTGTTATCACCATTTTGTCTGGATATTTTGTGGAATTTTTTCCCCTTGCAACAACATGTTGAATGGGGGTATTACCTGACAGCGTTTGGAAACAGAAGTTGATATTCATACACCTGTGATTCAAGTTTGATATCTTTGATATTTTCCAATATGTCAAATTTCGATATTTTCACCACTTTCGTGATATCCAGCATCTGAATTCAGCGAAAACATATCAGACTAGAGGAGTGCCTATCTAGGACTGACTTCAAATGCTTTTGATATAGATATTGGAATACCGAAGTGACAAATTTTGCTGAATTCCCTCTGTTCGAATATTAATTCACACCACTGTATATTACCATAGATTTGCGGGGCCTTTCCACAATGGAAACCAATTCTTGTGCATTCATTAGTCTACTAGTATTTTTATCAGTGTTGGGGGCGTACCGTATTATTTTAGGGTCATTAGGTTCTGCGACTCGGCAACAGTTGGTTGCCTAGGTCTACTGTTTGTTGCTCGTTGCCACCGCCAGCTTTCGGAGATTTAGCCAATAGTGATGAGCTCGAAAAAAATCAAGGCTTGATGCGGCACCAACCGGTGAAAGAAAAAAATTCAAACGAGCTACCACCTGAGCTAAATAGACATGTCCAGCTAGCTGGACTACTAGGAATGAGGTTGTACTTTGTTACACACGTGTCTGAAATCTTACTAATAATCTTACATTTTCTTATTGAGTATCTCGGTAAGAGGTTAGTAAAGAAAATCTATACTTATCAAATTTTTTTTAGTAAGATTTTTCTTATAGGATTCTTGTAAAGAAAGCAAAATCTTATTAGCAAGATTTTTCTTACAAATATTAGAAAATTTTTACAAAGAACAAATCTCATCGGAATCGTAAAAGAAAATTTTAGTAAGATTTGTCTTACTTAATTTTTAGTAAGAACTCAGTAAGATACGTCCTACGTAAATTATAAGATTATTCGCAAGATATATCTCATGGGCATATAAGATGATTGAATATCCTCTGGCCGTAAATTAACATGATACATCCTATCTGGTATATTTTTTCGTGATTCCAGTAGCCTACAGCCGAGTTACATCGATTATTCTCACATTTCGCACGCGTCATTCATGCTGGACAATCAGCTTGAAGTCAGTTTCAATCATTGGCTTTTCCGCTGCATTCGGCTTGATATAAATTGTGCTATCGTGTGGCCAGTGTAGTATAGGGAGAATAATGAACATCATAACTGAATGGTCAACTGATGGGGATAAAGGAGAAACAGGATTTCATTCTTTAAATAAAAACTATCTTCGATGTGTAACAGCGGTTAGATCGTAAGATAATTTGTTAGATGATGTCAAGGTAGGACCTCGACATACACATGTACCAGGGCCAAAGAAAGGGAAAACCGCAAGCAATGCAAACGTGCGTTTCACTGTTCTCTTCAAACTCGACTGGAATCCAGTTCGATGTGAATACAAGGAAATGCAAGGCCTTCTTCTAAAGTTGGCAAAAGTGAGATAAGATTTCCTTCATTTATTTTGGACAGTTCTACCCCGATTCTACCTAGGCTGCATAGATACAACAAGCAAGATGATGTCGTCGTGTTGGACACTATTTATGATGCTGACTTGGACCCGGATACTTGGTGGCGAATCTCGTGTAGTTGGTAGGTGAATAAGCCCTGCATTTTACTGCAATATTTTATCATTTTATTCAAGCTAAACTAGTTTGAAAGAAACAGATCTTTTCACCCTGAATTTGAATCTTCCCGCTTTTTAGAGTCATGGTCATGGTCCTCCTCGACACACAGTTTAAGGTGAAGGGATACCTTAGCACAAAATAATGCAGGCATAAAATTGAAAAATCGATATATTTTCTATAGGCCTATTCCTAAAGTAATATATTACACCCAGTTTATTACATTAGTATAAACCCTGCTCACAGTGGCTTGTGATTCTTGGTGAGATAAGCCTAGCAAAGTCTTCTGATTCGGCCCAGGCACACAGAGTTAGGCCGTCGGCCTTCACAACATACATTGTATAAGTATAAAGTACGGGAAGTGTTGCCACTCAACACAGCTGAACAAATACAACAATCAGACATCACTCGCTTCAGACGCCCTAACAGCCAAAATATCCAACATTCCGCCAGGAATCTTTGCACAACGAACCTTGAGAACCGTATTCACTGTTACGATATCCAATTTTCAAGTTTACACGAGTGCTTCCACTCGATTTCGACGACTTTAATTGGCGAATTTTCCCACACTTCATAAATTCCGCCATTCCAAGTCTGCTGCCCTGATCTGCAGCCCAAACCACGTGCATTTGTTTATACTCATCGTAGTAACCAATCAAATTGCGTTTCAGCTGTATTGCCGGGGTTGTGGGCATGCGCATTGGCGACATTAGGGCAGCAGACTTGGAATGGCGGAATTTATGAAGTTTGGGAAAATTGGCTGATTAAAGTCGTCGAAATCGAGTGGAAGCAATCGAGTAAACTTGAAAATTGGATATCGTAACAGTGAATACGGTTCTCAAGGTTCGTTGTGCAAAGTGTCCTGGCGGAATGTTGGATATTTTGGCTGTTAGGGCGTCTGAAGCGAGTGATGTCTGATTGTTGTATTTTTTCAGCTATGTTGAGTGGCAACACTTCCCGTACTTTATGCTTAGGCCTATACAATGTATGTTGTGTAGGACGAAGGCCTAACTCTGTGTGCCTGGGCCGAATCAGAAGACTTTGCTAGGCTTATCTCACCCAGAATCACAAGCCACTGTGCCCTGCTCCGTAGATTCTGGTATAAAATTGTGAATTTGTGTTAGCAGTAAGGTTATCAATTAACGCTTAATTAGACCCTAAAATTTCATCTTCGAGACGAAATTCTGAATCTTGGCCATCGACTGCGTTGTTCCGGATTATACCATTTCATAAAGACAAGCAGTCTTAAGGTGCCCATACAGAATTTTCTCAAAAAATATTTCAGTCACCCGAAATAAAGTGTTTTTCACATTGAACTTGCCAAAGGTACTTAGTTGAACTCAGGAATGTGACCAGATCAAATTTACCAAGAGGTAGTGGTGTTGCACAACACTGACCTGAAAACAGATTCTAAAATACCTTTGTATCTCGTGCGTATGTTTCAAATGGATAATGCATACGGGCATTAGCGCTGAATCGGTTAATGTCGTCCTGGGTACACCTCATTATTACCCTGGGTATTCTGGGTAATCCTTTTTGTTACCCAGGACGATCCTGGGTATAAATAAGGTACCTTAACATTACCCAGTTTGAAATCCGCGCCATTTTCCACCTGCGCTCGAGGTACTATCTTATTCTTGCCCGCCACGAATTTACACACGTGTACTTTGACACGGTGATTGTCAGCAGCTGTCAGAATGGCAACTCGCGTTAAAGACTGCGATTTACAGGCGTATTTGCAATCTATTCCATCCTATAGGGATGGAATTTTTATTTCAAAAGGAAGAGAGCTGAAGAAAAATCTGGTGGACGGCGATAATGGTAGATACAAGTTGAAAGCAGGTGTCAAAGTTGATGCAAAACTGAAGTGGCTTGCACGTGACACGGCTGCTAACGCAAGGGCGTATGCTGGGGGGGGGGGGCACTGGGTGCATGTGCACCCCCCCCCCACAGCAGTAAGCGAGTTCCGCTCTGGTGAGGCAGAAAAAAATCAACCTTGTAATCATGTAAATTTTGACCAAGAATAGCACTGAGTGAAATCACGTCTCCGAGCATCTAGATTCCAAAATTTTCTGGTGGAGGTCCCCGGAGCACTCTTGCTCTTCAGCTACAGGAGTTCCGCTTTCAGAAAACTGTGCACCTGCCCAGGCTCAGACCAGCGTACGCCCCTGTAACGCACGTACCACAACTTCGGGCGCAGGTGGAAAATGGGCGTATTTTAAAACTGGGTAATGTTAAGGTAACTTATTTGTACCCAGGACGATCCTGGGTAACAAAAAGGATTATCCAGGATTACCCTGGGTATTAATGAGGTGTACCCAGGACGACATTAACCGATTCAGCGGCATTAGCCTCATTCTGAATGCAGCGGGTCTGGTAGACTGGTTCCCGGTCCCAAAGTAGCTCTGATGGAGAAAGGGACCGGTATTGGGCCATGTGGGCGGCCATACTTGGCAGAAAGCTGCCATAATATGACGTCACAGAGGATTCCCCTCAGTACTGAGAAATAGCTTACTTATCTCACATCCCAAAATAGCTAACCAATCAACTGCGACGTTACAAATTCAAATTCAAAAAGAACTAGCCAATCAACTACATTGTTACATCAGGCAATACCGGTCCCTTATCCATTAGCGATATTGGGACCGGGGCCCAGTCTACGGGTCTGAGTGACACAGCCAAGAACCCCGCTCAGTGTTTCCATGGCGTCTGGCGTCCAGCATTTCTCGCTTCGAGCATTCAGCGAGGTAGTGCTGCGAATGTCGGCCAGATGGATACTCAGTGACCTATCCCAACTACGTTTTGTACCATCAGCTACATTTCCTGCGGACAGTCCGTTGAAGAAATCACCCTGCGATCTCATTTCCACTCCTGCAGCTTGCTGTTAGCGCTGCACACAGATGTACACGATATAGGTACGATGTATAGGTTTGTACACACAGTGCGTGATTCACAGATGTCGCGTCATTGACGGAGCGTCCTCGCTGATATAATTGTACAGAACCTAAATTTTATGAATGTTTAGTTTGAGGCATTTTAGAACACAAATTAAACCCTCGGCGTAGGGTCTTGGTTGCGACACCAAACCCGCTCGGGTGGAGCAAAAATTCTGTCCAAACCCTCCGCGAAGCGCCTCGGATTTGGACTACATTTTAGCTGCACCCTCGCGGGTTTGGTTACGACACCAAGACCCTCCGCCTAGGGTTTAATTCCTTAATTACACCGGCCGCCGAGGGGTTAACATTATTATTTGTGATAATGCCATTACAGTTCAATGACACGAGGTCAGCCAGGTACCTTTGGCCAGTTCAATGTGAATGAAATGGTCCATGGACCATGTGCTCACTGGGTTGGACATAATAGTCTAATGACAGCGGGAGGTACATATCAGTTATGAGCAATCTGGGTCAAGTCATTCCCAGAGTAGGACTTTGATGATTTTTGGGTTATGCCACCTGGCAGCCATATTGGACGTCCGATCGGGCTGGAACTTCAGATGCACATAAAGGTCATCTGCAGGGGGCCACATAGCACATTGGAGCGCTTTGGGGAAAGTCGTTCCTGAGTTACAGCACTTTGATGATTTTCGGGTTACGCCACCTGGCGGCCATATTGGATATCTGATCGGGCCGAAACTTCACATGGACATAAAGGTCATCTGCAGGGGGCCACATAGCACATTGGAGCACTTTGGGTTAAGGCGTACCTGAGTTACAGAACTTTGATGATTTTTTGGTTACGCCACCTAGTGGCAATGTTTGAAGTCAAATCAGGCCGAAATTTGACATGCATGTAAAGGTCATCTAGATGGAGGTAAATATCAAATTTGAGCACTCTGCGTCAAGCCGTTCCTGAGTAATAGCACTTACTTGATTTTCAGGTTACGCCACCTGGCGGCCATATTGGATGTCGAATCGGGCCGAAACTTGGTATTTTTTAAGGTACCCCTCCAATGCATGTTTATGCAAGATATGAAGTTGCTCGGTGAAATAATGACAAACTGTGGCAGGTTCGTCACTTTTGTCGAACTTTGACCTCTGTGACCTTGAAAAGTAGGTCAAATCAAAAACCCGTTATATATGTTATGTATCCTTATTAGCTACACCTATGATAAAAATTTGAAGATGATCTAGTCATTAGTTCAGGAGTTATTGCACTTTTTGTGTTTTTGGTTTCCGCCACCTGGTGGCCAAACTGAGAGTCGAATCGGACCGAAACTTGGTGTCGTGGGTCATCTGACCTAGGGGTATATATGTACCAAGTTTCAGATCAATAGCTCCAGCGGTTACGAAACGTGCCCTGCTAACGGACGACGACGACGGACGCTGCACCATCGTGATAGCTCACCACAGTGAGCTAAAAACACAAAAAAACTAATATTAAAACTGACGTGAACGAACAAAAAGCCCCTTTGCGACGAACAAGAGAATTGCAAACGCCCTGAAAACATCGCAAACGAAAGCTCAGAACATGAGACCGCCGCCAGGCCTGTGCCAACCTGTTTGGCATCCCTTCACCTTAATCACAATGGAAATCTTCCTTACTTCATTTAAATCCTCGAAATATTAAACAACACAACTTATGGGACTTATTACGCACGCTTGAAGTCACACTTTTTAAAGTAAAGCCGGTGACAGACTGGCACGTCCTGCAGGCGTTCAGCCAATCAGATTCTTCGGTATCTGTTTCAGTCCGTGTTACCCCCTCCCTGATTGGTTGAACGCTTTCCGACGCGTTGCTTACGCGCCAGCCTTAACTTTCTGAGAGTTCAGCTTGGAATTGTTCGACGGCACTGTAGACTAAAGGCGGTGACAGACTGGCGCGTAAGCAGCGCGTCGGGAAGCGTTCAACCAATCACCGGCTTAAAGGCGGTGACAGACTAGCGCGTAAGCAGCGCGTCGGGAAGCGTTCAGTCTGTCACCGGTCAGTCTGTCTGTCTACACGCCAGTCTGTCACCGGCTTTATACTTAAAGCGGTGACAGACTAGCGCATGTCCGCGCGCGTAAGCGGAGCAGCACGTGCACGAATCAGGCAAAAACGCGGGACCGTGACAGGTTAGTGCATTCATCGCACGAGCGCGCGTATTAAGCCGTTGACAGACTGGTGCGCACGCAGCGCGTCCTGCAGGCGTTCCACCAATCAGATGATTCGGTAGCTGTTTCGGTCCATGTTACCGCCTCACTGATTGGTTGAACGCTTCCCAACGCGCTGCTTACGCGCTAGTCTGTCACCGCCTTTAGGCCTATATGAAATCACGCATCTGAAAATTGCTGAATAGGGCATTCGAATTCAAAGCATCCCTTTTGTACCGGTATTGGTTTCCATATAAGGTCAGCGAAAAGAAAGCGTATTGCGTAAAAATCGCTCGGCCAGTTGATCGAACGAGGAACAACGTGTAGCCTCGCTTCGCGCACGCTCTAGTCTGTCACGTATGCAAGAAATGCATAGGAAGTAATCGGGAGTCGCACACGCGTCGCTTACGGAAAGCGTTCAACCAATCAGGCAGGCGGTAACACAGACCGAAACACCTACCGGAGAATCTAATTGGTGCAACGTCTGCAGGACGCGCCAGTCTGTCACCGGCTTTAGCCTCACTCCACAAAGCGTGACTTTTCTTAAGCCGGTGACAGACTCTGGCGCGTACGCTGCGCGTCCTGCAGGCGTTCCACCAATTAGATTCTTCGGTAGCTGTTTCGGTCCACGTTACCGCCTGGCTGATTAGTTGAACGCTTTCATACTTTCATACGCGTTGCTTACGCGTCAGTCTGTCACCCCTTTAAGGCCCTGTCACACTTCTGCGTATCCTAATTCCTTATGGGTTGCGCATTGACATTTTTTTCATACGCAATCATACGCACAATATGCACCACATATGCATCTCAATCGTCTTGTGTAAGTTTTATGTACGCAGGCATGCGCACAGTGTGGCCCAGTATGCCGGAAAATTTTGGTTACGCAGGTCATAAGTTGAGCTTGGAAGATAACGCCCGGTCACAGCCAGACTTCTGCGTATCGAGATTCCTTATGAGTTGCGCATTAAATTTATTTTATTCGCATTCGTACGCACAATTCGGACCTCATATGCATCTAAATCGGTTTGTGTAAGTTTTATGTACGGAAGCATGCGCATTGTGCGGTCAGTACGCAGCATAGTTTTGGGCACCAACCTCGACATATGGTTACCACTTACACAGTGTGCAATGTACTCATCATACACAACATGCCGCCTGGAAACGAGGTCAAGCTCCAGATATGTTCGTCGATTTAGCAAAGAATGTGACCTTAATTAAATATAATCTCTGCATCAATAGTTCAACTGTAAACCGAACAATAAATGAAAACATTACCAGTGTTTTTCTTATACTTTTAACTTCCAACGAATACAGAACGACAACCAAATTGCAATGTCGCGATTTGCCGTAAACCAGTCGTCTCACATCATTTTCCACATTATTTTACTCACTCACACGTCATGCACCTGAACTGAATAAAAGTCACTTTTCTAGGGTGAAGTGCAGAAATCTTCGCTGCAAACTATTTATTGACCTCTTCATGATTGGAAAACTGCCACTAGGCCTACTTAGTTGGTTACAACTGGTGTACTTTGGAGAACATTTGGTCACATTCCGCACCGGGTTTGTTTTCTGTTGTTGCACAGTGCACTGTGTACATACCCAGTGCTGGCATAAAATACGCCCAGCGATGTCAGACGCACACACCGCCGTGTAGCTACACTGATCTACATGCCACCCACACATGCACAACTACAGTAGGCCTACATCATATTGTTGAATATCACTAGGCCTACCAAAAGTATCCAATAGGCCTACATACTTGGGGCCCCGCATCAAATAGCAAACCTGCGGGGGACACAGCTTCTCTGATGCCTTGTTGGAAATGTATTACGTTCTAACAGTCGTGGCAGTGGATATTAGAGAGCTTATGCAATCGCCCGTTTAGGCTCTACGACGTTTATCTGTTGTGTGATTGCACCCAAACAATATATAAACGTGTATGCAGTAACTACTATACTAATGTGTATGCAGTAACTACATGTAACGTGGATGGAACGCCTTCTCTCTGAAAAAGAACAGTGTGTTTTGTCTCGTGCAGTCGGTTGGTCAAAATCCCTGTTAGGCCTATGTTACTTTATAGCAGTGGCATGTTTCATATGTTGCTTTGTTTTATTATGTTAGGTTACTGGCCGCTGACGCATTTGTTTCACACCAAATATCCTCGTGGAAGCATCTGGTCGGGGCTTAACCCTCGGCCAGCAGACGGACCTTCTGGATATCCAAGAACGGCTCTGCACGGCAGGTACACTACGAGTACCCTATCGCTGCCGAAGGTACACCTTAAAAAACGATTCGGCTTTCAATTCTATATGAAATACGGTGAAACCGGCACAATTTATGGGAAATTTCTACTCGTAGGTGTTGTTTTTCGCTCGATATTAAATGCTGGAGTCACTTGCAGTAGGAAATCTAGTACCTTATATTTCCGTTGTGTATATGGCGCAAGGGGAAATATAATATTTACAAAAAGGCATGAAGGACATGGTTGCAAGAAATTCTTCAAACCGAATATCTGGATTCAAATCACAGTCGACTTCGATGTTGCTCATGGAAGGATAACTGTCGGTGGGGCCCACGATGGGCGGAAGTGTGAGATTACATTCAATCAGCGGAAAAAGGCGCCAATTCGATATTTTCTTTATGTATTGAGGAAATATTCCGGGCGTTTTGACGTTGGACGATCAGGACATATGCCATGGTACCCATTCATCGGAAGCATGTGCTGCCTCACGGTTTATGTTGATGTTAAACCCAGTATGGTTGCCAAATCAAAGCAAGGTGAAGTTTTTAAAGTATCAAAACCCTTTTTAGGCCTAAATCTTCGGAAATGTCACAACAATTAGGCTACGGTACCTTCCAATCCTCCCTCAAAAACAGTCAAATTCTATGAATCAGGTATGTCAGGCCACGTATGACATGTATCAGACAGTGTACACAACAGATACAAGTCCAATCAAATCATTTAACATCAAGTAAACCCTTAGTCAAAAGTAATTGCCCACTAATTGTCCAGCATATGAGTATTTTCCGCAGCAAGGTTTTCTTTTCACACAGGTAATCTAAAGGCCACAAGAGGACACCTTATGAGGCCATAAAACTTAAATTATTAAACAACTGTGTTTCGGGGAAAGTTCGAAAGGGCATGTCCTTTTTCGGAACATTTTTCCCAACTAATTTTTCATTATGTTGCAGGTGTTTGATTTTCATGATAACTTCAGGTATAATATTTCATAATGTGAACTACATAATCATGAAAGAAAAATGTGACACCAGCTTCATTAATTAGGAAAACAAAGAGCATTTGCAAAATGTCCGAAATTAGCATGAAAGCAGTGAAATTATTCCCTAATATTTGTTGTACTGGGAGAGTAATGGTATTGTTTATCATTCATCATAAAATCATTACTGAACATATTGGTTTTGCTGAAATATTTGCATAAAATCTCTGATTTTCTTCATTTCTGCACCCCTATTTATGTGGGGGGAGAACAGAACAGCACATATAGGCCTGTCAGATTTGAATGGAATGGCGTGGTAAAGATTATGATCAATATCAGTTACAACATGTATAATCAACCACGACATGTGGGTAGGCTTATGTGATCGGTGGGACGTCAAATTCAAGTTTCCCTTTTATGACCTTATGCAACACCAACAAACCACTTCACTGATATTGACAATAATCTTTACCACAGCATTCCATTCAAATCAGACAGGCCTAGATGTGCTGTTCTGTTCTTCCCCCACATAAATAGGGGTCCAGAAATGAAGAAAATCACACATTTTTGGCAAATATTTCAGCAAAACCAATATGTTTAGTAATGACTTTATGATGAATGATAAATAATATCATTACTCTCCCAGTACAACAAACATAGGGAATAATTTCACTGTTTTCATGCTGATTTCGGACATTTTGCAAATGCTCTTTGTTTTCCTAATTAACGAAACTAATGTCACATTTTTCTTCCATGATTATGTAGTTCACATTATAAAATATTATACCTGAAGTTATCATGAAAATCAAACAACTGCAACATAATGAAAAATTAGTTGGGAAAAATGTTCCGAAAAAGAGCATGCCCTTTGGCGAAAAGGGGATGAGCACCTAAGAGACTAACCTGCACAAAGTGTGTATCTCAGAGACGGTGACTTCGGTTACCTTCAAATTCGCACATATTATATCTCATGTGAAGTGATCGATAACATCATGAAGAAAAATTCTTTTGTCAACTGTTGCCCATTAATTTGAAAGAATGGTTTTTTTAGATGGCTAGAAATGGTGGAAAAAAAATAGGATTTATTGTCTGTTTTCACAGTGGCTTGAAGAACGCTTCAAAGAAAAATCCCCAATGCTTAGTTTTGATTTATTCATCTCAGATTGACAGGAAATGAAGCAAGAAGATTCTGTGATTTCTGGGTGAACTCATGCTCTGGAAGAGCCCAAACAACTCTTCACAACAGGCTTCCAAGTTGATTATCCAATGTGGTAAGCCACAGGCAGTTTAGCACAACAATAATCCTTTATTATTGACCTGAAACTTGGTACATGTATATACCACTACGCCAGATGATCTACGGCATGAAGTCACCGTCCGATTTGATTCTTGGCTTGGCCGACAGGTGGCCAAAACTGAAAAAACACAAAGTGCAATAATTCCTGAACTAATGAATGGATCGTCTCCAATTTTTTTATTATTGGTGCTTCTAATGAGGATACATGACATATGTAGCAAATTCTTGATCTGACCTATTTTTCAAGTTCACAGAAGTCAACATTCTAAATTTCGCCTTTTGGTTGCACGTTTCATAACCGCTGGTGCTATTGAACTGAAACGTGGTACGATATATATACTCTGTGTCAGATGACCTACGGCACCAAGTTACGGTCCGATTAGACCACAGAGTAGTCTCTACATCTGACGATTTAAGGGTATACCAAAGTGCCAAACTTGTAAATTTATCTCAGGAAGTGGTGTCTCCAAAAGCAGGCATGGAAATAGTTTTGATTAAGTTTGCACTGCACATCATATTCTATGAAGTAAAGAGATCCTGAATATGCCCAAAGCACAAAGTCAGCATGCACCACTTATGTAATATATCATAAAACAATGGTCCACTTTTGTGCAAATGTACAGGTCTACTGGTACAAGTATCTGGCACAAACAAACCGTCTTGAATGTACATGATGCTACCCTTCAACTTGGCTGTATCACAGCAGAAAGGCAAAAAATCAACCATGAAGTTGTTTATTTAGGGGAATTCCAGACACTAATTGGAGGCAGCCATGTTGGAACTACTTTTGTCCCAGTTCTCAAAATATGCAAGTGCATGGCAGGTTGAACGCCAGTAACTCCATGAAAAGTGTACCGGTACTTGAAATTTAGTACTTACTGGCATTAACCCACCATGCACATGCATTGTTTGTGATTGTGTGGCAGTTTTAAGAACAACTATTTTCAGAACTGGGTGAAAAGTAGTTCCAACATGGCTGCCTCCAATTAGTGTCTAGAATTCCCCTAAATCAACAACTTCATGGTTGATTTTTTGCCTTTCTGCTGTGATAGTGATACAGCCAAGTTGAAGGGTAGCATCATGTACATTAAAGACCTAACAACATTTTTGTGGTTCGTTTGTACCAGATACTTGTACGAGTAGACCTGTACATTTGCACAAAAGTGGGCCATTGTTTTATCACATATTACATAAGTGGTGCATGCTGTCACAGAGGTCAAAGTTCAAAATGTTGCCATTGTGGTGGCACGTTTCGAGGCTATTTGACCAAGTACAATGTATCTTCTAACTTCCAGTGATCATCTATCTAGGTACCCTCCGATGTGTACAGCAAATTGTTGCCTTACTGGAATGCAAATAATAGTTAGAAGGTGGCAATCGTTGAAAATCGACTTTGACACATATGTCATAAATTCTGAAGCCAGAATGTTTGACCTTGAAATTTTGACCGTAATCGTACGACTCTGGAACTCAAGGCTTGCACTGGAACATTTCGATTAACATTGGTCATTTGTTCTTCTGGTACGTTCACCCAGGTGAGCACATGGTCCATGGATCATTTCATTTGAAAATATGTGTTGGGCGACACGGATTTAGAGGTGGTTTTATTTGTGGTACTGTTTGTTAGTTGTTAATCAAGTGTATGGAGTGAAAAAATGTAGAAAGAAGAATGAAATGTGTACACTACCAGTTCAACAGTTAAAGATAATATATCACGACTTAATTGTTTACATTCAATGTTTGTAAACATGGATGTTTACATTATGTTATTTTGAACTTTTGGGACATGCCAACCCACCAAATTGAATACTTTCGGTATCAAAAGAATTTCTAGAGGGGCATGCCACCAATAAATTACTCATAAGACAAAGAAAGACTAGACACAAACAAGCAAAATGTAGATAAACAATGATTTTCGTGGCCCGCGAAAATACCCGTGATACATTATCTTTAAAACCACATCTCGTTTCAGGTTTTATCTTTTCAACCATATTCAAGGAGACAAGGGGAAAACCACAACTAATGGCTTTCAGCAGCTTCGCCTTTCCATCGAAGGTTACCTGCGCTGTTGCTTGTTTATGGAACCCGAAATGTGCGTCCTTCCGGGTAGTTGGAGACATTTGCCGGATGTTTAAATCGGTTATAAGGAAGGCATTTCGCATTAAAGTGCTACCGAAAGTTAGTCGGTCGCCGTGGATCGCAAAACGTTAGCGACAACTAAACGTATTCAATAGCGAGGTTTCACAAGCGCCCGGTTAGGCCATACGACAACGTTTATCTATTGTTTGGGTTCACCCATACAATAGGCCCTACGATAAACGTCATCGTAGGGCCTAACCGGGCGATTGCGAAACCCCACTAATATCAACGTTTTGCCGTCGGTTCCGAGCCGCCGGCACAAACCGTGAGAATACAAAATATTTGTTTTTTGCCGGTTATGGAATAGTCCATTGTAGCATTGCATGGAGGATTTCATTTATGGCCTTGTGTTTATCACGTTGGCCTCAGCGTTAAAGTTAAACAACTAGAGCGCGATCACTACGTGGAGGGGGGGGGGGGGGGTTAACCAGCGCGCGTATAATACATGTGGCAGACCTTCCCAGTCGAATCTGGAATGTGTAGTTGGGCACTAAGACGCAGAGTGGCGCTAAGTGACTAATACCCCCATCACACTGAGCTAGTTCTCAGTACGTTCTTGAAAATTTTGCCGAACGGGCTCAAACTGTGTGCGAACGGAGTGGACGTAGTGGCAACGTTTTACAGTCTTTTTACGAACTTCGTGGATGGGAAGGGTGCTCCAGTACATCGAAGCATTATTTGGCCAAGGGTACACGTTCTAGCCCGTTTTACGATTTTTTTAGGACGGGGCAGGACGTTTGGAGAACGACTTCAGTGTGATGGGGGTATAAAGGACGAGTCATATCTGTCCAAAGGGGGAGATGATGCATTGAACCGCTCGCAGCTGCTATATGGCATGGAGGAGTTCCTTTATGGCCTCGTGGTTGGGTGGTTGGCCTCAGCGCTAGAAATTAAGCAACGGAGATCGCGGTCACTACGTGGATGGGGTGACAGGTGTGAAAGGAATCCAAGTCCCCCTGGAGTCAAAGTCCGGTCTTATTGTTCAGCGAGAGATTAGAATTTATGGCTAGAGATACCATGACCATTCGAATATAAGCTTACAATAGCGGGCTATTGATTGGAGGATATGCATTCCTAGGGCGCTGGTTCAAGTCACACCGGCGCGCGTACAATACAGTTACAAGCCCGTCGGTCTGATCGACTAGGCATAACTAATCAAAAGACGTATCCCCCAATACATATTTGTCGCCATACTTTTTTTTGACGACGTTCTCGATATTCGTTTCCACGGGGACGGGAGGTTGATTAATGAAATGGCCAGGGCCATTGTGCTCAGCTCTGTTGCTCAGCTCTGTGACAGAGTATGAAGTGTGAGTAGCCTGGTGATACGCGGAATGGTGAAGGATGGTGAAAGGCTCAGCTCTGTGACAGAGTATGAAGTGTGAGTAGCCTGGTGATACGCGGAATGGTGAAGGATTAGTGCAGAAACATCGTAACATTTACTACCGATGAGATATGGCGAAAGACAATTTTTCAAGATGGCCGCCTGGCAGCCATGTTGAAGTCCAATCGAACCGAAATTTGGCATATAAGTAGACGGTACCAAGACACATATTTAGGCACGGTTAAAGCATCCGAGCTCCCACTATTTATGAGATGTGGGTTGAAGTCCATTTTTTAAGATGGCTCCCTGGCGGCCATGTTTGACATCGAATCTGACTGAAATTTACCATATATTTTAGTCCAGGAGCTGAGACCACTTTATTCATGTGGAGGGGTGCACAAGGTTTGAAGGTGGTTTCTAGGGTAAAACAACCTGGGGAAACAGAATCTGGTTGTCTTATACAAGCTGGATATGGTACGTTTTCATGATATAAGCCTTTTTTTGCAGATTTTCGGGGTTAAATTTGAGCCTAAAATTTTGGGGTAGGGCAAATTATAATGCTCATATCTTTAGTAATATTTGTTGTAATGGGGTGGGTGACCCCTCGAAATGTTTGTCTTGACTTCCTCTAACTACTAAAATTAGTTGCATTTGCATATGCATATTAATGAGGTCACCAGAGGTCAAAAGGTCACGAAAATTGACCGATGCCAAAAATCCGCGTATGATGAATACAAAAATTCACCAAAATTTGGAAATGCCTGCCAGTTCCATTTTTACACCTTAATTCAATGGAAAGGATGTCAACTTACTTCTTTAAACTGGTTTCAGTGGTTTAAAGGGAAATTCACACTGAAAAAAACAAACTGTTACAAGGTCTATGTTGTTGCGTGTGTATATTTTCCATTAGACTTGTAGATAAAACTTAAATGGTCATAATGTTCTTAATATTCACTGTAGAACACTAAATAAGCCATCAAAACACTTCTGAGGGAATACTCTGTATTGTCAAAAGTAGATTGGTTTCAACTGACTGATCCATAGAGGTCACCGGAGGTCAAAACGGATCAGAGTTAAGGCAGCATCTGAGATCATTGGAAACTGAAGTCAAAGGGATTTGCAAACAGACTATCAAAAGAACCTCTACTGAAGAAGGTTTATTTGTGAGAATCTACAGAATTCATATTCTGCATCTTACTTAAATCAATTAGGCTTAAACCAAGGTGTGCTACTGTTAACCCCTGTGACCTGAAATGGGGAATCCATATCACCGAGGCAATGCTGACTGGTCAGTGCTGAGTATAGACATGATAGACGCATGCTTCATGTGAAAGCTTGTGTGGTCTTTATATACATAATGATTGCAATTTCTTCACTTTAGAAAAGACAATGCAGTAGATAAGAAAGAATGGAACAAACTATGTATGTACCTATAAGGGCTAGGATGCAGCACTCAAAAGCTAGTTTATATGTAGGGATGTGGATTGCTGGATTATTTTTGGCACAAAAATGTGCATTGCATCATTGGGCGAACAGTTTTGCTGGTACGAGGGCAGTCCCCTAGTTCAAAGTTTGACACATTTTTGGCCTCAGTTTTGAGACCCTCTCATTGCTTTCTCTAGACATGTCCGACAAGCCACCTGGACGTCCAAGCGCAGCTGTCACTTCATCCTTCACATCGGCAGCATATCAGAATCTACGATTATGGTGAGATCCATCGCTTTAGGCTGGCTGTCCATTCACGCGATTTCCGAGTGGCAGACGCTCGAAAGCATTGTTTGTTTCCGCCGCGGTGGTCGTGGACAAAGGATGCGACATCGCGCGGCACGAAAATCGCGTGAGTGAATTCTAGGCCTAAGGCCAATAATCCAATCACGCGATTTTTGTCAAACTTTTATGTTTAGTCGTGCCCTTAATCTGCCTCTTGACAAAAGGGTGAAACAAGCATACATTTCCAAATACACCAGATGGCTTGCATGACACTGCACTGTTAAAAATATCTGTAAATTTACAGCAGAATTTTCACTGCATATTTGATGTAAAATTCATTTCACTGCAAACTCCTGTTTTTCACTGGAATTTAACAGCAAGATTACAGTTCCTCAGTTTAAAAAGACAGCATTTGTTGTAGAATTTATACCATTTGGCTGTCAAAATACAGTAAACGGGTGGTGTCAAAATACAGAAAAGTGCTGTGTTACTCTGCTGCCAGCAAAATGCTGTCAGCATTTTTAACAGTGTGGTGTTTGGGATGACCTAAGCGTTTGTCTTGAACCCTGTTAGCCATGGACAGCTACGGAACTGGTCTGTTTTGACAGCGGTGAAGTTCTTGTAACAGGTCCTATGAAACACATCAGAAGTAGAGTAATGTTCACGAAGCGACTGACAAAGAGCGCTATACTTGGAGTCAGCAGAGCGTATTTTCCGGAACTCTGCACCTGTTTACTTTTCCAGGTCTTATGGATCTCACCATAATCGTAGATTTTGATATGCTGCCGATGTGAAGGATTCAGTGACAGCTGCGCTTGGACGTCCTGGTGGCTTGTCGGACATGTCTAGAGAAAACAATAGGGTCTCAAAACTGAGGCCAAAAATGTGTCAAACTTCGAACTAGGGGATTGCCCTCGTA
This sequence comes from Notospermus geniculatus, assembly GCA_002633025.1. Classification (NCBI taxonomy): domain Eukaryota; kingdom Metazoa; phylum Nemertea; class Pilidiophora; order Heteronemertea; family Lineidae; genus Notospermus; species Notospermus geniculatus. Next base: position 67,545 of record NMRB01000090.1, read on the forward strand.
CCAGCAAAACTGTTCGCCCAATGATGCAATGCATATTTTTGTGCCAAAAATAATCCAACAAAATGTACATGCCTACATATAAACTAGCTTTTGAGTGCTGCATCCTAGCCCTTATACATTCATAGTTTGTTCCATTCTTTCTTATCTACCGCTTTGTCTTTTCTAAAGTGAAGAAATTGCAATCATAGACCACACACTTCAAGCTTTCACATGAAGCATGCGTCTATCATGTCTATACTGAGCACTGACCAGTCAGCATTGCCTCGGTGATATGGATTCCCCATTTCAGGTCAGAGGGGTTAACAGTAGCACACCTTGGTTTAAGCCTAATTGATTTAAGTAAGATACAGAATATGAATTCTGTAGATTCTCACAAATAAACCTTCTTCAGTAGAGGTTCTTTTGATAGTTTGTTTGCAAATCCCTTTGACTTCAGTTTCCAATGATCTCAGATGCTGCCTTATCTCTGATCCGTTTTGACCTCCGGTGACCTCTACGGATCAGTCAGTTGAAAGCAATCTACTTTTGACAATACAGAGTATTCCCTCAGAAGTGTTTTGATGGCTTATTTAGTGTTCTACAGTGAATATTAAGAACATTATGACCATTTAAGTTTTATCTACAAGTCTAATGGAAAATATACACACGCAACAACATAGACCTTGTAACAGTTTGTTTTTTTCAGTGTGAATTTCCCTTTAAACCACTGCAACCAGTTTAAAGAAGTAAGCTGACATCCTTTCCATTGAATTAAGTTGTAAAAATGGAACTGGCAGGCATTTCCAAATTTTGGTGAATTTTTGTATTCATCATATATGCTGATTTTTGGCATCGGTCAATTTTCGTGACCTTTTGACCTCTGGTGACCTCATTAATATGTAATGCAAATGCAACTAATTTTATTAGTTAGAGGAAGTCACGACAAAAATTTTGAGGGGTCGCCCACCCCATTTCAACATATATTACCAAAGATATGAGCATTATAATTTGCCCTACCCCAAAATTTTAGGCTCAAATTTAACCCCGAAAATCTGCAAAACCAGGCTTATATCATGAAAACGTACCATATCCAGCTTGTAAGACATCCATATTCTATTTCCCCAGGTTGTTTTACCCTAGAAACCACCTTCAAACCTTGTGCACCCCTCCACATGAATAAAGTGGTCTCAGCTCCTGGACTATATTTATATGGTACCTAGATACATATTTTGACAACGTTAAAACATCCTACCTACTCCTATTTATAAAATGTGGGTCAAAGTCCATTTTTAGCTCACCTGTGGTGAGCTTATACAATGGTTGTGCGTCCGTCGTCGTCGTCGTCGTCCGTCGTCGTCCGTTAGCAGGGCACGTTTTGTAACCGCTGGGGCTATTGATCTGAAACTTGGTACATATATACCCCTAGGTCATATGACCTATGACAACAAGTTTCGGTCCGATTCGATTCTTGGCTTGGCCACCAGGTGGCTAAAACTGAAAACACAAAAAGTGCAATAACTCCTGAACTAATGACATGATCATCTCCAAATTTTTATCATAGGTGTATCTAATGAGGATACATAACATATATAACGGGTTTTTGATTTGACCTACTTTTCAAGGTCACAGAGGTCAAAGTTCAAAATTTTTCCTTTTGGTGGCACGTTTCGTAACCGCGGGTGCTATTGACCTGAAACTTGGTACATATATACCCCTATGTCAGATGACCTAGTACACCAAGTTTCGGTCTGATTCGACTCTTAGCGTGGCCACCAGGTGGCAGAAACTCAAAACACAAAAAGTGCAATAACTCCTGAACTAATGAGTGGATCACCCCCAAATTTTTATCATAGGTGAATCTGCTGAGGGTACATTACATATATAAAGGAGTTTTGGTTTGACCTACTTTTCAAGGTCACAGAGGTCAAAGTTCAAAATTTTGCCTGTTGGTGGCACGTTTCGCAAGTGCTTGGGCTATTGACCTGAAACTTGGTACGTATACACCCCTATGCCAGATGACCTATGACACCAAGATTCAGTCCGATTCGATTCTTGGCTTGGCCACCAGGTGGCCAAAACCAAAGCTCAAAGCCTAGTAACTCCTGAACTGTTAACTGGATTGTCTCCAATTGTTTGTCAGAGGTGTATCTAATGAGGATACATGACATTATGAAAAGAGTTTTTGATTTGATCTACTTTTTACAGTCACAGAGTTCAAGTTCCAAATATAGCCATTTTAGTGGCATGTTTCATGGCTATATGGCCCTATTCTAACATGGTGTGATCATCTATGTGTACTGTAGAGCAAATTTTTGTCCAATTGGAATGCAATTAGTGGTTACCAGTCAGCCGTCTTGGAAAATCGACGTCATAAATTCTCAAGCTAGAATGTTTTGACCTTGAAACTTTGACCGTAAATCATGACCATGGAACTCACGGCCTGGAGCATTTCGATTTTACGTTTGTCATTTGTTCTTTTGGTACGTTCACACAGGTGAGCACATGGTCCATGGACCATTTCATTCAAGATGGCTTGCTGGCGGCCATATTTGATGTCCGATCGGGTAGAAATTTGGTGCATTCGTGTAGGGTGTCTAGATATATCTTCACACCAAATCACATCACTCTGTGTCAAATAGCAATGAAATGTGCCACCAAACAGTGAATTTTGAACTTTGATCTCTGTGACCTTGAAAAGCAGGTCAAATCAAAAACCCGGGATTTATGTGATGAAGTCTCATCAGAGGAACCCACCATAAAAGTTTCGTGGTTCTAGCTAACCGCGTTCAGGAGATACGGCCGAAAGAAGGTTTTCACAAAGCGCCCCTACAGTCCAGAGTGTACAAGCAGCAGCGCCAAGTTTCGGTCCAGAGATAGTTTTTACCATAGGGTACCTGTACACCAAATTTCAAGTTTGTAACCCAAGCGGTTTAGAAACGTGCCACCCCTGTTAACGACGATGACGACGACGGACGACACACCATGGGAGAAGCTCACCTCACAGAGGTGAGCTAAAAATGATGACATGGCAGCGGGCTCGACCGCGGGGATAGCTTATTGAACCAACAATATTTTATCCGACAGCTTTGTATATCGCGGATTTTTTTGGTCGCAGGCTAAAAACTGTCGACTATTTTTTCCGACTTGAGCTGCCAGCAAAACCGCAACATCAACCTTTACAATCTGAAGAGGTCGCCACCATCCTGCCTCAGCGAAGACCTCTGAAAATGGCTGGAATCCAGCACAAGATTCTTGTGCTCATCAATTTTACAAATTACATGTGTATTTGATAAAGTAATCATACCAAAAATTAGAATTTGTTTAAGTATTTGTAAAAATACTACTATTTTGACATTCCGTTGGGTATTCAATGTTTTATAACAAAGTGCGAACTCTTTCGAATCCCTACGCAATTGGCTGTAGTAGGGGAGCCAATGACCAGAAATCCTGAAGGAGGTGGCCATGCATGTTATAGTTTTTTTCTTGCGAGTTTTTGGATGGGTAGGTATAATGATTTTCCGCAGGAAATAAGTTGTTAGCAGTTCAGATCATCTTGCGAATTGGCTGTATGGGCCCAAATCTGAATTTTGACCTCGACATTTTTTAGCCGAAATTTAGGGGTAGGGGAAATAAGAATGTCGTTTACAGATGATTTTATTCGCTAAACCTAACCATATTTGGAATCATTGGAAAGGATATGTGACCAGCTACAATTTGGTGCTATGCAAATTATGATGACGTCACCGATGACGTCACGAGAGGTCAAAAGGTCGCATTTTCTGGGGCAAGTGAAAATCAGGGGTATCCTTACAAAAAAGGGTTAAAAATAACCCAAAATGTAGGGGAGGTATATTGGGAGGTTTTAATACCAAAACGATTGGTATATACCGCACAGTGAGGAAGTTACCCTCTCTCTTGAAATGGTGGAAATTCCAAATATGGTCATTTTCTGGGTTTGTGTCGAACAAGAATAATTTTGAAGCAAGAAGGAATTTCCTATCAGGGTACATTCATCGAACCACTATTCAAGTACAAAATGCTCGTTTTAACACTTTCTAGCACAATTGTATATGGATTTTGAAGAAAGAGATACCGGTACATGTACTCGCATTGGTTTCTGCAAGTTATGATAAGCCAATAGACTCAAACAATAGACCATGAATGCATGTATTGACAGACTGTCTTCTTATACTGAATCGAGAGACGAGTTTCTAATATGAGTTTACTGGTTGTATAGAAAATATTGGGTCAAGTTGTAAATCTACGTTGTTGGAGAGAGAATCACCCTCTGTAAAGACCCACATACCCGAACAGGACTCGACCCGAGACCTCACACGAGGCAGGCGTTTTTTTTAAAATATAAAATCAGAGTCAAGCATCTGAGAGGACATTATTGGCTCTGTAGACAGTACTGGGTGTTGTAAATGTAGGAGGAAACCGAAGCACACGGAGGAAATCTATGCTAACTGATTGCTTCAGAAGTGCTTCACAAGACAGACATTCAGATGTAGGCATCAAGGTATTTCCATCGGCTAAATTGCAGGATTCAGGATTGCCATGGCAAACACATGCAATTGTGCACTTGATGCCGGCTGATTTACACCGACTTCTGACATGTCTAAGTCTGCAACGTCCTTTTTACACTTGCTTGATGTGAGAATGTTGGGTTTTGGCTCTTTGGTCATCCGCCCCGCCAACAAGGCGCGCTGTTTTCCACATGCCTGCCCAATTTGCTTGCGTGTGGCAGGAGAGGTTTCACCTCTACATCAGACTGTTTACAAATCGTCAGACTGTGAAGGGCACGGAACAGGTGGAGTTGGAAGGCGTCTGGATTCCGGTAAGGAACGTGTATATTTCGGCCGTTTTCAGCATAAACAGATGACATTCGTGACCCTCCACAGCAAAACCAGTCGCATGTCGCTCAGAAGGTGAGCCGCAACGAACTAAGATGACACCAGGAGAGAATGGAAGAAATAGATTATTTCAGATTTCATAACAGGCAGACAATATTGAAACTGACAAACATTTTGGTCTCAACCTGCCAAGATAAGAGCGACACGCGACTGGTTTTGCTATGGAGGGTCACATAGTTAATTCACAGTAGGGCCTACCTCTGAACTCCTTGCCATACAGCGCAAAGAAATAATTTTGTGCTGCCTGAACAATGTCCAGTCTACTGTCACTTCTAATGCCTCAGTCACACAAATGCAGCAGCCGCCGGAGGATATCTTGACATCGGTGTTTTTTTGTGACGTTGCGGCCGGGGACGGATTTTCCCACATATCTTTCGCATATCCTTGAATAAGATGGTTTTCGACGGGCGCCACCCGTGGGACACTGGCCAGTAATGGGCCGATGTCTGTCGGATTTTGTTCCGACCAGTTGAAAAATGGTTGGCCGATACCGTCCGGTCCCCACCGATGTCCCAGTGGGTATCGCCCCACTGTCCGTCCGGCAATCGGGTAATTTTGTAGATTGGGGGGACATCCGAGGGAATACCTGTCGGACTTCGACCAGTGTCCGGAAGATATTTGGGCCCCGGGTCAAAAATTGTCCGATCTACTCGGTGCGTGGTGGCGCTGACGGGTGGCTGGTGGGAGCCCGACGGGTGTAGTGTCAAGGATTATAAAGGGTCCCTAGCGAGCTGGGTTTCAGCCGTAATACCAAGTCACATTTCCACCGATTTCGCCGATGATGTGTTTCCGACGCCCGAACGGGCTAAAAAAGGCGGAAATGACGGGTTGTGGGCGAGTGGCCCGAGGACATCTACGGCTGTCCTGAGCTACGAAGCGCGCCGCTCTGGTGATCAGAAGAAAACTCGTCTTGCGGCGAGTGGCGGCTGAAATCCAGCTCGCTAGCCGATTAAAAGACCTTGATGCTGACAACTGATTGAATGACTGTCTGGTGAAGCAGTTCTGAAGCAGTCAGTAAGCCTATGGGTATACCCAACGCGAATGGGGCTATCCAGGGAAAACTACACCACCAGGTGGCTCTTCTGCAGTATAAGTCCTAGTGTCACTGTTTGCAACATGGCAGAGTATGGAAGGTGGACTGTTCAGAAACTTAAAAATAGAGTTATCAACAGAGGAGCGTCACTTACAGGTAGAAAAAGTGATCTAATCATTTACAACCTCAGATGCCTCCATCATTGACGTAATCATCATATCAGACTTGTATCATCGTATCAGACTGATGGCACAAATCGGCTCCTATAACCAGTTAACACCCGGAGCAATAGAAACAAGTTCTACCCTTAGGTTTTTATACCCTAGAAATCAAATGAGCTGATTATTTTTGACCTGAGATGTTTGAGTCATGGTGATATCGACGTTGAATATCACGAAATTTGATATTTTGAGATAACTTGCCACATTGTCAACTGATCAACATGAAACAAGTCTTAATTCATGCCTGCTTATCCAAGGACAGGATGTGGTAAAATTCTCAGCCTCATGTGTCCGGGTAATTGAGATATCATGAGATTTTGATATTTTCAAACTTGATAATTTGCAATATCTCTGCCCGTGGTTGAGGTAGAGACATGATATCACCCATACTTAGGTTATTGAGCATGCCCATTTTGATTATGTAATGACCTTGATGATCAGGTCAAGGTCAAACTTGATAATTTGGAATGTCTCTGTCTGTGGTAGCAGTTGAGGTTTGATAACACCCATATTTAGGTTATTTAGGATGCCAATTTCGATTATGTAATAACCCTGATGATCATAGGTCAAGGTCAAGGTCAGAGGTCAAGGTCAAACTTCCCAAAGAACTGATAAACAATGAAACTCAATGAACAGAAAGTGGATAGTAAAACTTATAGTACAGCAGAGACCCCTATTATCGAGAGGTTGAAGTATATTCTGGATAGCCCCATTCGCATGCGATAGGGCAACGCACGCGATTTATGCCTCGAGAGCCTTTGTTTGCGTGCAGTGCGGTGGAAATAACAAAGCCTTTGACGCACAGGACGACGGATCGCATTCGGTATACCCGTAGCCTTAGCGTTGTCGGAGTGGTGCAGTGGCAAGGTCAGCATAGATTTCCTCCTACATTTACAACACCCAGTAGTGTCTACAGAGCCAATAATATCCTCTCAGATGCTGCTCTGATTCGATATTTAAAAAAAACGCCTGCCTCGTGTGAGGTCTCGGGTCGAGTCCTGTTCGGGTATGTGGGTCTTTACAGAGGGTGATTCTCTCTCCAACAACGTAGGTTTCCTCCGTGTGCTTTGGTTTCCTCCTACATTTACAACTTTACCCAATATTTTCTTTTGAGGTTCTTCACTGCCGTCACACGGCCGCCATATACTGGCCGTCAAAATGGCCTGGAGGCTGCCATCTTGTTCTCGGTTCAAAGGTTTAGCGGCCCGTACAGACCACTGGGAGTATACAACTCAACAAATCACTTTACCTCTCACACTTTCTGAGCATAAGTTGTTGTTGTGGTGTGAAAAACGAGTTGAAAACAAAGCGAATCGTCCATATGGCTTGCATACTTGAGTGTAGAAGAGACGTTGCTGTGACGTTGCGTCATTTGACGGCCAAAATGGCGGACATTTTGAGCTGTGAAGTCACGTGAAGAAACTCTACACAGCCAGTAAAGTCCTCATAGACCCTCGTCGCTCGATTCAGTATCAGAAGATAGTCTGTCAATACATGCATTTATGATCTATTGTTCGTTTCTGGTGGCTTATCATAACTTGCAGGAACCAATGCGAATACCGGTATCTCTTTCTTCAAGATCCATATACAATTGGCCTAGAAAGTGTTAAAAAGAGCATTTTGTAATTGAATAGTGGTTTGATGAATGTACTCTGATAGGAAATTTCTTCTTGCTTCAAAATTATTCTTGGTATATTAACCCTTTTTTGTACGGATACTCCTGATTTTCACTTGCCCTCAGAAAATGCGACCCTTTGACCTCTGGTTACGTCATCGGTGACGTCATCATAATTTGCATAGCACCAAACTGTAGCTGGTCCCATATCGTTTTCAATGATACCAAATATGTTTAGGTTTAGCGACTAAAAATAAATCATCTGTAAAAGGCATTCTTATTTCCCCTACCCCTAAATTTCGGGTAAAAAATGTCGAGGTCAAAATTCAGATTTGGGCCCAGATAGCCAATTCGCAAGATGATCTGAATTATTCACAAGTTATTTCCTGTGGAAAATCATTATAGCTACCCAAAAACTTGCAAGAAAAAAGTATAACATGCATGACCACCTAAAACCTTAAATAAGGAACGACCCTCCCCCTTCAATCAACTTGTTGAGGAGGACAGGGCCGATTGCTAAATGACCAATAGTGCCCAGTTAACTATTCTGCTGTCTTTGTAAACCACCCTCAGAGCCTTATGGTCACTCCCCGCGCATGAAACGAGTCAGTGCAATTTACCATAGATCAAAGATTTCTGGCGGACTTTGACACCAAAACACTAATTTCGGACGTGGTTTTGAAGGAACAAAACGTCACAGGAAAATGTCCCAGAACGCGTCTCAGACCATCTAGATTTTCAAATTTTCCTGGGTGAGGTCCCCAGACCCCCCCCCCCGTCGTTGGCATGAGTAGCACCACCTTAAGTGGCTTATGATACAGACCCTAATGATTTTTTCATTGCATTTTCCTACATGGTGTACTTAGTAATCGTTCCACTTGTCGCTGCTGAGCCCCCTCCTCCGTTGCCAAAATCCTAGATCAACCCATGCGGTAAATTGAAGGGAAAGAATCATTTGGGGGAGGACAGCTATGGAATGCCAAAGCGGAATTTATTCAGGACCATGATTTTCCATCAGAAATGCGATATTTGCATGCAGGAACACATAAAATATCATAACACACTTAAAAAAGAGATAACATAATATAAAATTTAGTATATGAAACATTAAAAAGTCATACTCTATAAGAAAAATTTCAGTCAGAACTTTTTTTATGGCAGAACATTTTTCATGGCAGATTTTTTTCAATCATGGCAGAACTTTTTTTCATGGCAGAATTTTTTTTCATGGCAGGACTTTTTTTCATGGCAGAAATTTTTTTCATGGCAGGACTTTTTTTCATGGCAGAAATTTTTTTCATGGCAGGACTTTTTTCATGGCAGAAATTTTTTTTCATGGCAGGACTTTTTTCATGGCAGAAATTTTTTTCATGGCAGGACTTTTTTTATGGCAGAAATTTTTTTCATGGCAGAACTTTTTTTTCATGACAGGACTTTTTTTCATGGCAGGACTTTTTTCATGGCAGAACTTTTTTTCACGGCAGGACTTTTTTCGTCGCAAGACTTTTTTTCATGGCAGGATTCACGTGACAGGCACAAAGTGATGACGTCATCACTATAATCATGGCGGCCCGACGACAACGTGATGTTGGCGGGAGCCGTGGGAGCGGTGATGCTCGTAGAACTTTCAATGAGATGAATGAAATGTTCGAATGCAGTACTTTCGATGACCTTCTTCGTGACCTGCGCCACACTACTGCAGGTTCTAATGATGGAGTGCGGGACATAGTGTCTCAAATCGTTGCTCACCCACATGTCAACAGATTGAGAAATGAGGTAGGCCTAGGCTAGGGCAGGGTAGGCAGGCATGATGCACTGCAGGCACATGCATCATCAGTGTGCATGTATGTAGGTTGTGCATGTAATGTACTTGTAGGGGCCTAGCCTATTGTTAGGCCTATGTCATGTATGTATGGTATGGGCCTAGCCTAGGCCTAGGCTATGATCATGATGATGTACCGGTATGTAGGCTATGTTATGTATGTAGCCAGTGGTGAGTGGAGTGGTCATGGTGGTAGCTACCGGTAGGCCTAGGCCCTAGCATGCAGCAGATTTTTT
>NMRB01000090.1:89748-101646 GCA_002633025.1 Notospermus geniculatus
CCCTAAAATTAACGTTAACTCAATATTTTGTGCAGGACCTGCATGCCAAACTAGCGTTATTGTCAGAGCTGTTTTCTTACCCTCCCCATTGTTAGCTTCATTAGTACAGGAATATGAGGCTTAATCCCTCAATTATGTTCTTCTAGAGGAAAGGTGTGAAAGGAATGATTGTCCTTGGAATATATGTTTGACATCGAAGTCATCTGAGTCACCACAACGGAACCAAAGGTTTCAGGTGTTTCTCAAAGTATCGGGAACACTGAGCGATGACAAATCTATATCGGCTTTAGTGCTGAGTACGAAATGAGTGTTTACCATGCAGGTGCTGAGCTTTTTTTCTAAGGAGTATAATCCCAAAAGTTTGGCGTGGGTAACCTAACCCGACGAGGGTGCAGCTCGACCTGCCTAGCGGGTTAAACTCGTTTCAGAAGTTTTTGAACACAATTAGTGCGGTGGCACGACCTATCCGACCAGGACACTTTCAATACAAACTCAATGCTCACGACCCGGGAGAAGAGAGGACAAGATATTTACATGCATCTACCCGACCGCGGAATTGGTTTGGTTTCACAAATTGGTTTCAAAAGACAGGTTCCCCGTTACCGCATCACGTGGGTACCTGTCCTACCCGACCAGGCGAATTCTAACAAAAATCTAAACTGCTATGTCTCGGGCACACAATAAAAGTACTTCACAAACACCTGCCCGGCCTTTGCAACTCATTTCAGAAATATTTTCGGCAGGCAGGTAACCCGTGCCCCGGCACGACCTACCCGATCATGTCAATTCTAAAAACAACCGAAATTGTCACGTCCCGGGTAGACAATAAAGTACTTCACAAACACCTGCCCGGCCTGTCCAACTCATTTCAGAAATATTCTAAAAACAATCGAAATTGTCACGTCCCGGGTAGACAATAAAGTACTTCACACCTTGTTTATGGTTGAGTAGGTCGCACGGATCTTGAGAAATTAACGCCCGGGTTATGCGCGTTATTTATAAAAACAAACTTCACCGAGCAGGTCGTAACTGTTGTAAAAACACACTAGCTCGGGTCAATACTTTTATACAAAAAAGCTAATTTCGACCCTATTCCGGACCGTGATAATTCCGGATCGAAATAATAACGTGTTAGAAATTCATGCGAAAGCTTCCAGGGGTAGTGGCGTAGTCTTTATGACGTAGCCAATACACGTGGAGTTCCAGGATGCAATTTACATGTATACCGATACTCAGAGTGAACGTTTTGTAATAGTTTGAGTAAACTAATAGTTGTTTTCAGTACCATTGAAACAGTGTAATTTGTATCGATACTTTGATCGTTCATATTTTCCTTTACCAATACAACGAAGTCAATATAGCCGCCATATGATATCATTTCTGGTGCGTTCATTCGATTGGCTGTACCTTGAAACCTGGTGTTATGCGTTTGAATCAGCTTCCTATGTGCATTAGAACTTGAGTTATGATGGAGAAACCCCTCCTAGGGCTATAGCCAAAAGCGACCGATTCAAGATGGTGGCCACTAGAGGCGTCATTTTTCTGGCACTCATCGTGTTATTAAAAAATGGGCCAAAATCTATTTTGGTTTCTTTCCCATTAATTTAGCTTAGGACCATACAGAAACTGGTAGTTTGGAGGGCGGTCATCTTGGAATCCAATATGGCGGCCATGCGACGTCATCATGGTCTCATCCGATTGGTCATACCAAAAAATCGTAGGGCTGCTAGGCCTTTAAATTATCTTCTTATGTGCATTAGAGCTAGAATTATTTGAAAAGAAAAACCCTTCCGAGGGCTCCCGCTGGCGGCCATTATGAAATTCAAAATGGCGGCGGCCAAGGAGCCCTTCACGTGTCACCCGACCTGAAATTGATCTGCGTGAATCAAATCATCTGTGTACCAAATTTGGTGCTTTCATACCGACTTTGCCGGGTTTTTACCCTTATCGGCAGGACTATCCAGTTTGTACTACATTTTGGAACGCTACTCCGACGTGTGGCTTGGGAGCTCAATGTCACTTTGCATCAAGGAGTAGTTTCTTAAAGCACAGAAAACAAGCAACGATTCATTCACATGCTTGGCAGCAGATTGGAACAGTGCGGTTGTCATGTGATCCGCTCAATAGAGGATGCTGATTCTTTGATTGCAAAGACAGCCGTTGATGTGACCTCAAAATCAGATGCTGTTCTTGTTGGCGATGACACCGACTTGCTTCTTCTGCTGTGTGCATATCAGAAACCCCCTCTGCGCCGTTCAAACTGTACTTCAAGTCAGAACCAAAAAAGTATCACTTTTCCCAAGGAAGTATTTGAAGATCTATGAAGTGGTTGAGAAGATGGGGGTTGAAGTGAGTGAACGATTCCTGTTTGCTCGCGCTTTCCTCGAATGTGATACGACATCGAGGTTATTTGGATTTGGGAAACTATAGCCCTGACACTTCTTGAGCATCTTGACCACCAAGGGTTGTGACATCGCTCCGCCCTCCGACTACGCTCGCACAAACCCTTGAGGAACTTCGCTGTGGGAAGCTGTTTCCAACTGGATGTTCCCGTTTGTGGACTGACTCCCGCTGTTAGTTTTATAACAACCGTTTTTTATTATAGATCGTTAACATTTGCAATAAATCTCAACGTTTCTCAATACCCCGTCAGTCTTTCTGTACACCTACCTTCTCTGTTTTAGAAAATTTCGTTATTTTTGTGCAACAACATAGTTCATGTGAGAAGTGGGTAAATTGCAATTGATAGAATGGCTGGACAGTTTGTGACCATCCTCGTTCCTAATACTCTCCAACCACAAAATACACAGCGATTGGTTTCATTGGCTTGTTGCCAACCTGGGAACGAGGTTGGCTAACAAGTGTTCTGATTGGTGCACCGCAACTCGAGGTGCGAGAGAAACAGAAATCCTGGCGAACTTCTCCATGGGTCTGTGCTTACGAAGTATGAGGTAGTAACAGACACATGGTAGAACGTGATGCTTCTTGTGAAGCGCCATACATTTCGACAACACGCGACGATCGTCATGAATTCCGAATCAGCTCCTGACGAAATCAGAGCTGCCAGAGAAAAAGGGATGGTATCTGTCTACAAAGGACAGCAAACAGATACTCTCGACAAATTGAGGTTCACAAAGTTCCAGGAGAGAATTGCAGCGGGGAAAGTATGTATTAACCCTCAAGTTCTTCCCCCTTCCTGCAAAATATCACAGCTTTTGGGCCATTTTTCATGAGATTTTCCGGAGATGGTTGCTATGATAACCGATTTCCACGCCTTCCACTTCAAAAATTGTGGCCTACTTTTGTTTGCCATAGTATTTGACGTAAGGGTCTCAGAAAGTATCTGTTTGTTCATAAAGTAGTTAGTTGTGGGTTGACCCATTTTTGGCTTAGATTGACCGAACTATCCTGACAAGGTCAATGGTTCTCGACTTGTTCCGAGTTAGATGGTTTTTTTAGTTTACCTGGGGCGAGCTATTGTCGTGGTGCAGCGTCCGTCGTTCGTCGTCCGTCAGCAGGCCTGTTTCGTAAACGCTGGGACTATTGATCTGGAACTTGGTACACATACTGTATCTGATGTGTTTAGTGGCCGCGGGCAGGAAGATCGTCGTGCCTTGATTTTCTAATTACACACGTTCCCGGCCATCAAGTAGAGCGCATAGGCGTAACAAAATTAATGTCCTTGAAGCATAACTTTACATAACCACATTGGTCAGACGTCCCATGTCGTGTTTCCCATAAATAAAACGCGATCCCCATCCCGAGGTAGTTATAGGTAAAAGACTAAAGTGTACTTATAACGTATGACTTTACGTCCATAAAGCTCTCCTACGCCAACCATGATTGGTGAATTACCTGTCACGTGACAATATATAAGTTACCGATACGTAACCTTTACGTTACGCTAATGAATAGAAAGCGAGCCCATTTTACACTCGACTCCGCCTACAGGATCGTCTTCGTCAATGAAATGGGTTGACCGTACACGACTTTGCATATCAAACGCGTCTGGTCGAGTGAATGCAATAGATTTGATCTGTTTCGTGATTAGTTAGTAACACTAACAGCAATAAAGGTGGCGTAACTGTTTTTTTTGTCGACACGTGCGCAGGGATTGGGGGTTATCGAGTGAAAGAGGGGCCTTGTTGCGACAGTATGGATAGGTTGCATTATTTGCCTCGGCTTCCCCCTCCGCCACCACCACCACCACCCTTTCAACACCACTGGATTATCTAAAGTCTGGCAACATCTATCTTTGACCTAATGGAATGCGGAAGCTAGGAAATTGATCGTTGGATTTTCCACGGACCTTTAATCACACGCGGCTATTGAATGACCGGTGGACAACGCGAACAATCGGGGAACTACCACAAGTGATCGACAGGCATGATTATAAACCGCAAAGCTGTGTCANAATTCGCCGAAAGTTCGCCGCCAATTCGCCCGAAAATCGCCAAATATTCGCCACAAGTTCACCTCAAACTTGCTACCAGTTTGACCTCGCAGGAAAAGGCACTGATTTTTCTTCGGAGATCGTTCTTCCGTGCAGGAATTGCATGACATGGAGTCACATCGAACCCATGAAAACAGCACTACGCTTCAGCAGCGACACTTGCGGCTGATTGTTGGAACTATTTCATTTGCATGATGTATTTAAATTGGCCATGCTGGCTGTCACTCAAAACCAACATGGCGAAGATGAACCGATCTCCGTCGGCAAGTGAGTCGTGCGTAAACGATAAAATCTGAACAAATGCCACGCCAGAAAGTAATGGAATGCAGGTGAATGAAATATTACTAACGTAGGAATCTTGTCCTTACATGAAAAGTGTGTAGCTTTTCAATAACTGAGTTTACGAATGCAATATTCTGGCGAGGTGAAAACTTTTTGCACGTCAGTTTCAAAATGGCCGACAAACGACTTGAACAGATCGACGATTGAAGGCGGAGGACGAGCATGGTACACTTGAAGATCGGAAACATGTCATCTGATTACAAGTTTTAGGTCTATATGTAGCTTCTAGGCCTCTCTCCGACCGAGATCTTGCGGTAAACAATGATATTTTTGACGCAGAAAATGAACACGACACGGCTCATCGTGCTGTAAACTTGCTTCGGCAAACTCTCAGCCTTCTCCAAACTTCGCCACACATTCGCCACAAAATCGCCGCCAGTTCGCCCACAAATCGCCAAATATTAGCCAAAAAATCGCCATAAGTTCACCACAAAATCGCCAGCAATTCGCCACTCAATCGCCAGAAATTAGCCAAAAAACCGCCGAAAAATCGCCATCCATTCGCCGAGAAATCGCCTTCATGCCTCGGCGATTTGTTGGCTATTTTTCGGCGATTTGTTGGCGATTTTCGGCGATTAATTTGGACAAGCTCCCTAAGTAACCGTACCGTCCACTTTAGTCTTTTACCTTATGGGACATGACCCTTGTAGGATTACGTATCATTCACTACCACGAGACATTTTGTCAGATTGTATTTCATAACTTGCCCCGAAAGTGTGTAATTAGAAAGTCTATCCACAACGATCTTCCCGGCCGCGGCCACTAAACACATCGGATACAGTCTAGCCCTAGGTCAGATGACATATGACACCAAGTTTCAGTTCTATTCGATTCCTGGCTTGGACACCAGGTGGCCAAAACCACAGACACCAAAACTGCAATAATTACTGAACTAATGACTGGATCACATCCAAATCTAATGGGACACATAACATAAATAACAGGTTTTTGCTTCAACGTACTTTTCAAGGTCACAGAGGTCAAAAATCACGATTTTGCCTTTTGGTGGCACATTAGGTAACCACTGCGGGCTATTAACCTGAAACTTGGAACATATACATGTATACCCCTATGTCAGATGACTATGGCACCACGTTTCGGTCCGATTTGATTATTGGCTTGGCCACCAGGTGACAAAAACCAAAAAGACGAAACGTGCAATAATTCGCGAACTAATGAGTGGATCGTCCCCAAATTTTTATTATAGGTGTGTCTGCAAATTTTTATTATAGGTGTAGGAAACAGATAGCCTAAGGCCACTTATCTTTTTTTGGTGTATCGTTAAGGACAAATGACATACCGGTATGTAACGGGTTTTTGATTTGACCTTCTCATCAAGGTCGCAGATAGAGGTCAAAGTTGAAGACTTTGCCATTTGGTGCCACGTTTCGTAATTGCTGATCCTAAGGCTACAGCAATTATTGATTCTGTTTAGCGGGTGAAACCTTCAAACATCAGTTGTAGGTGGCCTCTGGCCATTCCGACGGGGAATTGGAAAATAAAAAATATGAAAAATCCATTTTTATTTTTCTTCCAAAAATGGCGAATACAATGTCGGCTCGCCTGCTAAACAGATATAAAAATTGACGTGGCCTAATGATCTGAAACTTGGTGCATTTAAACCCTATGTCAGATGACTATGACACCAAGTTTCGATTCAAATCAATTCTTTGCTAAACCACCAGGTGGCCAAAACGAAATCTCTATGAAGATACATGACATACGTGTAGTGTTTTTTTTTCAGATAGATCTGGCCAAAGGTATGTACTTGGCTGACCTCTTCTCATTAAACTGCAACGGTGTGATCACAAATACATGTACTTGCACAACCCTCACCAGCCAGTGTCATGGCTGACTGGCTTTAGCTGAAACCGTGGAAGCGCTTTTGATTACGCCAATCCTACGGATAATCTAGTGTTGTGCAACACCACTATCTATTGGAAAATGTGATTTGGTCACATTCCTGAGTTCAACTAAGTGCATTTGGCCAGAACGATATGAATGTACTATAACAGGTTTTTGATTTGACCAACATTTGAAGGCCAAGGAGGTCAAAGTTAAAAATTTTGCCATTTGGTTGGCACGTTTCGTGTTTATATGATCTAGTATCTTGGTTGAGCTTGAATGTGCAAAAAAGGATGAAATACTCACCATATAAGTCACTATCTCTAATAATAGTCGAAGAATAATCCCGATTCTGTCATGATTATACATGTATAGCTGTTATCATGATATTAAACTAAAATCAAATGTGACTAGTGACGAAGTAAAATTGTGATTTTAAAACCAACTTCTCTTTAAGAAAGTGGTGTTGTTACGTAGTTTGGTGTGCTGAAGATGTTGAAAATTACCTCTGCAAGCAACCGTTTCTCCCAAATAATCAGATCGTCAATCAGGCACTTTCCGTAATAATCAATTTCCGATTTGTTATGTATGTTATTTGGGATGCCAATTGTGAACGATGGCGCCTCATCCTTAGTCTGTCTGATAAGTTTTCCTCTTTTATCCTCACTTTTAAGCTTGCCGTTCAGAAATAGCCTTAGGCCTGTGCTTACACTCCAGGTGAACCCAACGTGGTTCCAGGTCCGAATAGCAATGCCCCTTACATTAGCCCTGTAGATCCTTGTTGAATTCTTCAGTCAGGATCTGATGCATCCATTCTTTCTGTACTCCATGTTCATCCCGACCTTCGAGTGAACGGTTTGACCTCCACTAGAGATGATATATTCTGACCGTACACCATCTACTCTAGTGAAAAATATGTACATGACAAGAGACCAGCCTTTAGTACAGAGGTCCATGTTCCCAAAACACCGACCGCGTTGGTTGCCATAATCCAAATAAGCTGGTGGTTCAAGCCTTATTGCCTTAACATTCTTTCCGGTTACGAAAATAGGATTTCCAATGACCACAGGCGTTATACCGTAGCCAACGACGTTACTATTCTTCATTTCATCCATTGGTAGGACGGACGATGCATCTGTAGAAGAATAGCGAGATTTCGCAAATTTGACGAAGCACCGAAGTACGAAATACGAAATTGGACTTTATTTCCATTATAGTCCAGTGCAAAATGAGCGAAATAAAAGTCCTGTGGGATTTTTGATAAGAAATTTGCCGAACTGTCTAAATAGGTAGAGAATGGCTTCCTGTACATGACTAACTTTGCCTGCACTTCCAGAAATTCTTTTGACGGAAATTACGGCCAATTGAATTTTTTGAACTGGCTTTATCATTGGACCCAAGAACTGAGCTTTGTACAGGAGAATGGGACCCGATGTACAGCTAATTTTTGAACGATTGGATGTACGCCCCATAAATGTTTTACCAACAAATAGAAATGTGGGGCTTCGTAATCAAATAAGCAATTTTTTGGTAGTTTTTAGCATGTTACGTAATTGGAAACGGCGTTTGTATGTATTTTGACCATTTTATGTTAATTTACATAAAAAACGTCATTTCTACTTGATCTTATTCTGAGGCACGATGTTTCAGACCACAAATAAAACTTCTAAAGGTACCGTATTTGTATCTCCTGGCCAAGTAGGAAAATATTTTAAATTCCATTCTCAGGCATTCATTCCCTCTCAGCGATGTACAATCTCGGTCATAAATTATTAACCAGTGGATATTTGTCAATTACTCCGTGATCCCGCAATATTTTTTCACCAATTTTTGACGCATGGTAGTTAGATCATTTGTCCATAATTTGGCATAATGATTTTTCTGATCAGTTGGCTGACTTGGGTTTTATGGTTGTGTGAAGTTCGCCGGTCAGAATGAGATTTTCGGAAACTCCGCAAATCCTGAAAATTTTCACCTGTAAAATCTTCCAGTTTCTGTATAGATGGATATCAGCATCAAAAATTTTCAAAATATTTGATGTTTTGACCTAAAAATGGCAACTTTGTTGGGATTTTTGCACTGTGGTTTGAAGCCCAGTCAACAGCACTCTGAGATGACCCTCCTCAAGCTTTACTAGACTTAATATAATAGGCATTCTCCCGCCCTCATGCCATGGTCTTTCTAAAAAATGAATGCAGATCAGTTTCAACCATTCAATCAGGATGTCGACCCGAATCTGATTAGGCCCTATTCAACATGATCAATGAATGCAAACTGACCCATAAAATGCCTGACCTCAGAAAAACCTGACTGGATTTTTGTCAATAGGAACCCAGGTAAGCTTGAGGGGTCATCTCAGAGTGCTGTTCACTGGACTTGAAAGCAGAGTGCTAAAATCCCAACAAAATTGCCATTTTTAAGTTAAAAAATCAAAAATTATGAAAAGTTTTGACGCTGATATCCATCTATGCAGACAGAGGAAGATTTTACAGGTGAAAATTTTTAGGAATTGCGAAGTTTCCGAAAATCTCATTCTGACCGGCGAACTTCGAACAACGATAACACCCAAGTCAGCCAACTGATCAGAAAAATCATTATGCCAAATGGTGGACAAATGATCTAACTATCATGCATCAAAAATTGGTGAAAAAATATTGGGGGATCACGGAGTAATTGACAAATATCCACTGGTTTTAACTTATGACCGAGATTGTACACTACATTAAAGTGCACATTTTCCACGTGGTAAAACAATATTTGCACCAACTCTGGGTAATATGAACCATTCGAAATCAATTTGTTGCTAATGTCAATATTTGCACCAACTCTGGGTAATATGAACCATTCGAAATCAATTTGAGAGGACTATCCTGCCTGTTCTTCCACGATCCGGTCCACAGGCCTTTGGATTTGG
This sequence comes from Notospermus geniculatus, assembly GCA_002633025.1. Taxonomy (NCBI): domain Eukaryota; kingdom Metazoa; phylum Nemertea; class Pilidiophora; order Heteronemertea; family Lineidae; genus Notospermus; species Notospermus geniculatus. The sequence continues at coordinate 99,303 of NMRB01000090.1, forward strand.
CAGCGTTAATTTTGGCTGAAGAAGCACGTTGGTACAGCTCTATGGCATTGGACAGTTCAGCGAATTCAAGGTTTCTTGTGATGAAGATGTCAATGTCATCGGCGTAGGCACTAATTTTGGTGAAAGTTTCTCTGTCCACTGAAAAACCTGAAATCGTAGGGTTCTTTCTAATGCAATGGAGCAAAGGTTCAATGCTAATAGCATAGAGGGACCCAGAGAGAGGGCAACCCTGGCGGATGCCGCGTCCAAACTTGAAAGGACTAGTGAGTTCACCATTAATCTTGAGAATGCATTCAGGGCTTCCATAGATTAGCTTAATGTAAGATATACATGTAAATTGTTGACCGTAACCCATGGCGGAGAGTGTTTTGAAGAGCCACTGATGGTCGACACGGTCAAAAGCTTTCTCCTGGTCGAGGGAGACAATACCCAATGACAGATCTTCTGAAATGGCCAAATTGATTGTGTCGCGTAGGAGGGAAAGGTTGTGATGAATAGTCCTTTGGGGAACAGTATAAGTTTGATCCAAGTGTATAGTCTCATCCAGTGACTGACGAAGCCGATTGGAGAGGACCTTCGTCAGTAGCTTATAGTCAGTGCACAGTAGTGAGACTGGACGCCAATTCTTAATGATAAAGATTACCAGTTTTTGGGAGCAGTGTTATTACGGATCTAGTACACGATTTAGGGAGACTACTGTTTTCAATTGAGAAGGTAAAGACGTCAAAGAGATCGCGGCCTAGCAAAGGCCAAAACTTTCTGTAAAATTCAAACGGGAGACCATCGATGCCCGGCGTTTTGTTTCGTGGGCTTTCGCTGGTAACGGCGGCGGCAACGGCGGCGGCGGCGGCGGCGGTGGTGGTAATAAAGATATTGGGATCAGGATGTGTACGGGATAGAACTAAGAGACAATTAGGTTGTACACAACTCATCATTTCCCAGTGTTACTTTGTTACTGGGAAAAGCGTGTTAGCGAGAAAAAGCTGGTTACATCAACGAAGGAGTTGATGGATGGTAGAGAAAACCATCGAGGGAGAAAATATTAGTTAAGGTAAAGAAACTGCTTCGCTGTCGACTGTAATGTTAAGATTTAATGGTTACGAGGTGTAAGTGGGTCACCGCCCGTCTTGAGCAAGACGGACTACCACTGTCTCCGGAGGGAAGGGTTGGATGGTGTGGACCTGAAAGTAAAAAGGAAAATATTAGATTAAAAAGATGAGGCTGTCGTCTTCGCCGACGTCACAGAACGTTTCGGTATTGCACCAGAAGGAAGTAAAGGTAATCACGTCATTGGTCAGGCGGTTTGAACTATATTCTTGAGATCGGAGAGGAAAATTGTAACAGGAGACGTAGGGCCCTTGCCATAACTCTTGTTAGAAAGAGCCTTGTATGTGGCGGCTTTAGAGACTACAAAGATGAGATTGATCTGCTTTTTTGCTATGGAGCGAGGCGGAGTTAGAAAGACTAAGGGCCGTATTCTAGAAGCTTCCTTAAGTGTAAGTTCGACCCTAATCTTTTGTATTCTACCCTGCAAACAATAGCTAAAGGTCGACCTTATACTTAAGGAAGCTTCTAGAATACGGCCCATAGTCTTCGAGATTAAACTTGTAGAGAGGGTCAATGGTATGGATTAGGCGTAGAACGAGGGCGCACAACTCGGACGTGTTTGGACATTCAATAAACGTGTGTTTTAGGTCGTCGTGGCGAGAGCAAAAGAGGCAGTTGGGCGTTGCGGAGAAACCAGCATTGTAGCGGAAGTGCTGGTTCGCTACGGCACCATGAGCAATGCGCCACTGAATGTCCCCAAGATTTACTTTTCTGACAAAAGAATGTCTTTCCATTTAAAGCCGGGGAGGTTGTCATACTCGTGACTGTAGGACTCGTGACACAAAAGATGATATAAATGGCTGGCGGAAGTACCCGATAGTTCGTAGGATTTAGTTCGGTCGAAGCTATCACAGATTCTGACTTGCTTGCAGACCGGCGCCGGTGTTAAGTTGGCAACATTTGAATGACGTAGTGTGGACTTCCACGTGTCGGGAATGGCATCATAGAGGGCATTGAGTTCACGAGAGAGTAAACGTAAGGAGCGGTTTGGAACTACTTGTTCATGGACGCATTCGGCCGGTTTCCATGAGCCGTCTCGGCGCAGTAGGTCACAGATTCGGGTGATGCGGGCAGCGTACAGTAATGAGTTTTGAAGGGAGATGTCACAAGTGATATGGGGGTTAAAAAATATTGGCTCATTAAGAATTTTCTCAACTGGCAAGTCCTCGATATCAGACGAGAGGGTGAAGCACGCGAGAGCGAAGAGGCAATCCCTCATATAGTGATAAAGCTTTAA
>NMRB01000090.1:104755-115813 GCA_002633025.1 Notospermus geniculatus
GCGAGCTGCCTAAAGCCTGAGCGAAAGAACGCCCAGGCAACACACGTGCATCTGAGGTATTGTTTGGCCTACTGGCATGATCTGATGTACTCGGCACAGGCCTACGTGCATGCTCTGACCCTGTGCCTGTACTTGACATAGGCCTACATGCATGACCTGTGCTTGGGCCAGGAACCTGAGAAGTATGCATCTCAGCCATGACAAAAGCCTTCAAAAATGCCCAAAGGGCTCAGGATAGAAACTTTGAACAGCACCGGATTTGTAATATATACGGAATATGAATAAACAAGAAGATTAATGAACTATCCAAGATGTGAAAAACCAGAAAAAGAAGCAAAAATCGAGAAGCCGATGTGAAGAGCGTCTACTCTGGACGAGTGACAATAATAATAATAATAATAATAATAATGGGCCATTCCATCTCAAATGAGCCAGGGGTCGGAACCACTCCATCACAGATTTTACTGATGTTTTTATATGTTGTTGGTGTCTATGAGAAAATGTAAATCCCCAAGTTTGAGGGGTCAGTTCCGATCGGTTGCTGAATGGCGGCCATCTTAAAATTTGGCCCGGCCATATGTCGTGGCGTACCACACCGCCTTCTCGGGAACACATTTTCCTTAATAACTCAGCCAAGAAACATACTATCAAGTTGAAAATTGGTGTATTTATGTAAATATACCATAGAATCCGAATCTACAGTCAGATTTGTGATATAAACAACAGTTACAGAGATATAGACAAATATCTGTTCTGGGGGTACCCATCTTTGAACCCCCCTGGACAATTCTTGACACAATTTATGGCACTGCAACTTTGACAAGTTATTTCACATCACTTCATCTACAAAATAGGTAAAAATGGGGATAGTGATATGCCCCAAAATTGAGATATGACAAAATGGGTCATTTCTATTACACTCCATGTCGATGATAACAGTTCCAATATCTCGATATATATTGTACTTCAAGCGTGAATCCGAAATATGATTGGCCGAGATGCATCACGTGAGATGCAATGTCCACCCTTCACAGAAAACAAAGTAGCGGCCTTTTTTCGTTTGATCGCTTCCAATGTTTGAAGTCGAATATTAACTGCGCAGTGAGTGTGCTGACCAGAGCAGGACGGTTGGCAGCATGTGAGATGTGAGGATATGCCTGGACATTTAGAACACTATATAAAGATAATGTATCATGGCTTCATTGTTTACATTCATGTTATTTTGGACTTTTGGGACCTGCCAACCCACCTAATTGAATACGTTCGATATCAAAAGAATTTTTAGCGGGGCATGCCACCAACAAATTACTCATAAGACAAAGAAAGACTGAGCACAAACAAACAAAATGTAAACAAACATTGAATTTCGTGGCCCGCGAAAATACTCGTGATACATTATCTTTAATTCTTATTGATCCTTGCTGATTTTTAGATCGCCTCAAGAATTTTGTAATCTGGATGACAGACACGGATGACGCTGATCCCAGTAAGGGCCAAATCTGTATACGGTATCCAGGCAAGGTATCTCTGTCAGGAACACTACAACTGACATGTAACACTCCAGCTGTGGGTCGATATCTCTACATCAAGCTTCTAGATAGTAACACTGCCCTCAGTCTGTGTGAAGTGGTTATTAAGGCGTTCCAGTTCAGAAGTAAGTTCAGGGAGTATGGCGCAGCTCGCTATTTGATTGGCAAAAGGTGCTGCTATGAAACCTTTCATCATTTTGTTTGCCACCTGTAAACTTCATTTTTTTGTTGTTGTAAGCTTCTTTTGAAAATCTGCGTAGCTGCTGTGCATTTACATGCTGTGATAAGTTGGCGTTAACGTAAATTTCGCGAGATTTTACAGAAAATCGACCCGTAAATTTCGCGAGATTTTACAGAAAATCGACCGAAAAGCCTATCAACGAATTGGAAATACATCAATATAGCGACTGCAATAGGAGCAGTCAGCCGCGCGTATTGCCAAAAGATGGCAGCAAAGTTCTAGCGAACCAATACAAAAGAAACTTCCCTTGATTGGTGCTCAGTCAAGAATGAATGGGTCCGCCATATGCATTGAATTGGGCGGTAGTGACACCTATTGGTCAACTCACTAACAGCTCCTATTGGAGAGACTTCAATAAAGCGATTGGAATTCAGAACATTTTTTAGCTCACCGGGTGAGCTCTTACAATGGTGCGGTGTCTGTCGTCTGTCGTCATCGTCCGTCGTCGTCGTCCGTTAGCAGGGCACGTTTTGTAACCGCTGGGGCTATTGATCTGAAACTTGGTACTTCTAGATACATATATAAAGGAGAACCCTCAAATTTTGTCCGGCTTATTCTCTGTGGCTTCGATCTCAACTGATGTGACTGTACTACAGCCACGTTCCCAATATAAAGGAGTATGTTGTTTTGTATTTAGTTTTTTAAAAAGGCTTCACAAAGTTATGTTTTAGCGGTTTTTTGTCGTTACCAAGGATTTGAGAGTTTAATATGACGTCACTATAACTGTGGCGTCATAGGGTGACGTCACGCTGAGGAGTCCATGCAGACCCAGAGGTGGTGACGTCATCGATCAAAGTGACGGACGTTCGTTACCAGGTGACGTAACAACATTATCTGCTGCAGTGTCATCTGCTTTGAATCCGTCATTATTTGGTCACGCACCTGTAATGCATGGCCAATGCATTTACCATTAGCAATGGTGAGATGCCATTGCTCATAGATTGGTCCCAGACCTTCGTTGGAAGGAACGGTTCGGACACAACATATAACGCTAACCAAAAGCTTCAAACCATAAAGTTTTCGTTGTGGGTTGACCATGATAATTTCAGGGTTTGGGGGTACTGAAAACATGAGGGGTAATTTCGCACGATATTTCAATGCCGCCATTCCAAATCGGCGTAGTAATACATGTAGGCCTAACACCACTGGAGGAAGACAAGCTTATGGTATAGTCACTAGCAAACTTTCTCAAAAGTTGAAAATTATTTTTCTCTTAAATTATTTTTGTGTCAAACAGAATATTTAAGTGCCTTTTACTCGATATTATCTATGATAAATGGAGAAAACCGGGTTTTTACACATCTATTCCTGGCAAGTGACCATTTTGTTGATCGTCTGCTCAGCCGTCGTACAGATATTCACCCGTGCTGCCATCCGTCATTTCAAAAAAGATAAAAAGCCCATGAAAATACGCCTATTAGGGCCATTCCATCTCAAATGAGCCAGGGGTCGGAACCATTCCATCACAGATTCTACTGATGTTTTTATATGTTATTGGTGACTATGAGAAAAGAAAAATCCCCAAGTTTGAGGGGTCAATTCCAATCGGTTGCTGAATGGCGGCCATCTTAACATTTGGCAGGGCCGCCTGTCGCGGCGTGCCACACCGCCTTCTCGGAAACACATTTTCCTTAATAACTCAGCCAAGAAACATACCATCAAGTTGAAAATTGGTGTATTTATGTAATTTTGCCAATAGAATCAGAATCTGCACTCAGATTTGTGATATAAACAAAAGTTACAGAGATAAAGGCAAATATCTGTTCTGGGGGGTACCCATCTTTGAACCCCCCTGGACAATTCTTGACACACTTTATGGCACTGCAACTTTGACAAGTTATTTCACATCACTTCATCTACAAAATATATAAAAATGGGGATAGTGATATGCCCCAAAATTGAGATATGACAAAAAAATCCAAAAACACCCATTTTGGCGCATTTTGCACGAAACAGATGTGTACTAAGGAATGCACACTTCACACATGAAAATCTGCTTCTGACCATTGGGATTGCTGAAGCATGGCAGCAAGATACAGATTATCGCATTTTTATTGTTATTTTGTCACCAGAAGTTACTAGGAATGAATATTTATGGCTGAAGCAACTGGAAAAGTAGAGTGCATCCATGGATCTTTCCATCTTATCCAAATAAACTGAGTACCGGTAATGAAAAATTAGTCCACTGTGAGCACTGGTAAATTGAAATGTCCCAGAGTCTGCAATTAGTGAGTATTTGTAAATTCCAAACAGAATATTTCAAAATATTTCTCAACTTTCTGGACATCTTCATCTGACAACCTGTATTGTCGAGAACTCCGGCCAGAAACTGTCGGCACAGAGACTTGTGTCAAAACATGAATTGATGGCACCCAGCAATGTTCTTTTCTCTGTGGCCAGAATAAGTAACTACTTGTACCCTTTGAGTGGTGCATGAAATTTATAAAAATGTCTTCATTATCCTCAGATTTCTCTTCAATATAAGCGATGTACTCTCTCTCATCACTTACTACACAATAACTCCTGCAACTTAAATCTGAGCCTTCTTTCTCAGTTCCATCCCTGTAATAAACCACGAATGGATGCAGTGTAACTTGGGATGTCTCCCAATGAAAACCTTGCACTGCATCCTGGCACAAAAATGAGTAATTTTCAGCAAAATCTAACAAGATAATGGCTTCTTCACCGCCCACTGGCAGTTTTTGTTTCAACTCCTTTAAGTACCCTGCCTGCGGTTTTGCAGTGAAATGATGTGTGGTACAAGATTCACACTTATCACACAGCTCATCTATGAACTCAGACACAGGTAATGTCAAATCACGTATTCTAGTGTGCCCATCATGAGTCCATTGTTTAAAATGGACTGGATCATCTGGGTCCATGTCGGCATGTTCAAAAATAGACAGAAGGTGGTCGGACAGTTCAGATTTTGCAGGGCAGTTGTCACACCTATGTATCATGCAATCTCTAGATTCCAAGGAACAAACAAGCTTTGCTAACAACGACTTATAATCATTCACAGGACCTGGCAAGGCAGTAACCATCAACTTGAGGTTCTGGTGAATTTCACACACACAAACAGAATGCATCCCTGGTGCATCAACTGTGACACACCAGGGAGGCCTAAGGCTACAAAACTTTGAACGCCCAACTTTAACGTCATGTCGTTTCTTAACTTCAGTGTAGAGTTCATTCAAGTTAATCAGCTAGTTTCAGAAGGCCACTCTCTTGAACATAATGTCTGAGGTGACATGGTGAACCGATGACCACTCCAAGCGTGCACTTCTCCATTTCAGGTGTTGCCGCTTTGGTTGTCATTGAGACAATGGCTACTTGAAGCAACTCAAACTTCAGATTGCATCATCCATTTAAATGAAGTCACTCAAAATCATAAGACATCATCCATCGGGATGCCACTGAAGCATGCTGCAGGCCTACTAGGATGATGCAACATGTAGTTCAAAGACCTAGATAGAGTGAACGACTTTACAAGATTAGATTAAATTAACCAGATCTGTACATTTTTCTGTACAATTTTCTGTCCATTTTGTGCAAAATGCGCAAAAATTTTATTTTTTATTTTTTGTCATATCTCAATATTGGGGCATATCACAACACTCATTTTTACATATTTTGTAGATGAAGTGATGTGAAATAACTTGTCAAAGTTGCAGTGCCATAAATTGTGTCAAGAATTGTCCAGGGGGGTTCAAAGATGGGTACCCCCCAGAACAGATATTTGTCTATATCTCTGTAACTGTTGTTTATATCACAAATCTGACTGCAGATTCGGATTCTATGGGTAAAGTTACATAAATACACCAATTTTCAACTTAATAGTAGTAGTAGCAGCAGCAGCAGCAGCAGCAGCAGCAGCAGCAGCAGCAGCAGCAGCAGCAACAACAACAACAACAACAACAATAATAATAATATTAAATAAATAATAAATAATGAATAATAATAATATTTATAACCCGCACAATCCAGTTCAAAACTGCTCTAATGCGCATTCTTGACACTAGAGGGCGTTCCAAATAACACCCTCTAGTATCGATCAGCCACCGCCATGCTGAAAAGAAGTGCAGCGCAATAATATGTGTAAGGATTCCTTACCATTGTGAAGCGGTCCCTAATGGTAACTCCATTAGGAGGAGTGATGCGGTCAAACATGGCGGTGACTGATCGATGACAGTGTCTATTTGTGTAACGTAGTGGAGAAAATGGGCACTGTTGTACAGTTTGCTCTAATGCGGTGTGCCAAATTATGAAAAATCACACGAAAAGGTGAGTTTTCAGACAGCGCCTGAAGGCCTCGACATTCCCGACAGTTCTCAGCTGAACTGGACTCTGCGGACGAACTAGAGCGAGGCCGGTTTTTAATTACCGACCCCGCGCCGTGTAAAAGCGATCAATTCATCCGAACTGAACCCGCCCGAGGAGGGTGGAGGTAGGTTTCCTCGAACCCGCACCGTGTAAAGATGTCGAATGTCTCGGCTGCGCGCCAGACCCTTGGCCCTCTTGTTTTAATTCATCTGCGAATGTCGACTGCTTAAGAGAGGCAGTACATTTTGTTTGATTGTGTTTGACGTACAGAGTAACCATCGGCGACCAACTCGTGCCGAACATCCGACCAAGAAGAGAAGGTGATTTTTCCTGTCTTTTTATCGTTGGACTGTAGCCCCGTTTACACTGAGGAAAAAAATAACCGTGCTGGAACCGGTCCGAGCACGGATCGCCAAAAAACAGCAAGCGTAAACGGAACAGGAACGGTTCCAAACCGAACCCTGCCGAGACCACCAGTTGGAGGTAGTCTCGGACTGGTCCGAACACGGATCGGTTCGATAACACTGCTGCGTAAACGGTAACTGATCTCGGCACGGTTATTAAATTGTGTTCTGCACATGCGCGAATTTTGAATGACGTCATTAGCGGGAATTTCTGAGAGACTGAGTGATTTTGCATGGAGAGATCCATTTTGTTGTTGTCGTCGTTTGATTTTTCGTTTAATTTTCGCACCTCCAATCGACTGAACAGACTGGAGACCTCGTGGCACCCGCCAACTTGGCTCGGTTCCATTGTGCTAATGTAAACGGGGCAGATCGACAGATAACGAAGTGGGCCGTTGTAACAGTAAAGAATGTCCCCCTGTAAAAAGTGTCCGCTTCTCTTGTTCAATGACGGATTAAGGTGCATGGCTATAGACCAATCACCGGAGATTAGAATGTTACAATAAGATCTTTTGTTCCTGGGACAGTTTTTCCTGGGGACATTCTTTCCTTTCACACCTGGACCGGTCCGAACACGGATCGCTTCTCCGTAAACGGTATAAACGGGGCTAATGACAGTCCCGATGGGGTGTAAGTTCATTCACTTTCTTACCTCTTGTATCCACATCGCAATGTTCCCCCCTGTACGGTCCGATGCATTTACAGCTGGATCCAGCACATTTCTGTAATAGGCGAACGGTACGAAATTGACCTCCAGTCCCATAGAAACCTGCTCTCGATGTGAGAAAGGGTGCTATGATTGACAGCGGATATTTTCTCCGAGCACTCCTGTTTCCTTCTGCTGTACTCTAAATTCGCCGAATGTTGGCGATCGAGCCAATGATGCATTTTTATTTATTACCGTTAATCAAATTGAGAAACAAGTAATACTAAGATCCTGACCCCGCGCGAAAAAAATACATGTAAAACCTAGTTTACTGGCAGGGTCTAAATACCTCGGAGTCTGATACATTGAATCCACTCACCCTTTGAATTTCGAAATATCCGACGGTTGCTGTCGATGCATAAGGTACAAAGCTTCTGCATTCTTTATCAGGCGTTCTAGTGTACAGCATGCACTTGTCAAAGAAGTAAAAGGATGTGCAATCGGGATTGTTAGCGCATTTCAGCGCACATTCCAGGACAGAATCGACTGAGAGTGTCTCTATTTGTGCTTTTGATTTCGAAATCAAACCGGTGCAGTGAGCAGGTCGGGTCATCGTCCAATCCACTGAATCGAGTGCTGTCACAGAAGAAAATATGACTAACAACCAACTGCATGCATACTCCAATTTCGACATCGCGGTTGTTCAAACGAAATATGTCCGACTTGGAAGATTGGCAAGGTTGCACAGAAGATTTAACACACACTTTCCTATAAGTCACCACAATATCGTCTTGAAAACAGGACGATTCACCAAAGAATTATTTCGACATCTCAGCCCACGTTTACGGTTGGCTGGAGCGGACAAAAAATTCATCTTACATTTTATTGCCTAATTCGTTTTTTAATGTAGGTAAATCCACCAAAATGCGAGGCCGTTTATAACACCTGCATTAAATCAAATTATCAAACTGATTAATTCCACTCATTGTTGGCGAGAGTTCTGTGCATAAAAAAATCGACCAATCACTAGTGCATTCCCGTCACTTCTGCGGATCGACCAATGAGAGTAGCGTTTTCAACACCTGCATTAAATCAAGCTGTTACATGTATCAAATAACACGAATCATTTTCAGCTCTTTGGTAACAAATGAAAATTTACCAATTATTGCATTCCGGTCACTTCCATCGACCCACCAGAGGGTAGCGTTTTAAATACATGCATAAAAGCAGATTATTTTCTGTATAGATAGATATTTGCCCGATCGGTAGATTCCTTTCAAATAGGAAATACGTTATGCGATCAACTATCTTTAGTGACACGGTCGCTTACGTAATAGGGTAGTCCGAACACTGCCACCTGTTGCTCATTTACAGAACTGACGGACGCAACAAGAGTCAGATGAAGCCTATCGCGGGGGTTTATTTTGATTGGTCCGTCCATCTCCAGGTCGTGTTTTGCATATTCACTTAGTTACGGCAATCGTATCGTTTGAACGCTGCTCTCAGGCATTCTACTAGCTTAGGTTTCAACCAGCTACACTCGCAATCACGCTCTCACTCTAGACAGACAAACATTCGTTTGGCAAGAAAACCCAAATTTGTTATTAACATCACGAAATATGTTCCTCTCGAAAAGCCGATGCACAGCACCGCGACCGTTACTGTTTGAGGTCACGTGATACGGGAACGACCAATCCGTGATCTGATCATGCTGATGACGTAGAACCAAAATCTGTTTCTTCGTCTACTCATCATCTGACTCTGTATTGCGTCCAGCATAGGCTAAAAATAGCAATACGAGTCAGACTTTCGGTCTAGTAATAGGGTACCAGGGTCGCGGAATGGGGTCCTTGCACACATCATACGTATTTCATTAGTTTCCTGTTTGATTTTAACCTATTCGGCGAGATGCAACTTCGAACGCCGCATTTCTTCATTGTGTATCAAGGCTATCATGAATAAAATCTCCATTTTGCTCGTATGCGGTGACACCATCGGCGGAAAATGGATTCCGCGGTGAGTCGACAAGGGTATTGGAAAACTATGGATTATGGATCAATGGATTGGACTGAGAAAGTATGGACTGAGAGTCNGGGATTAGGAAATGTGCTCATTAATTCCAGGCGGTGGAGAGCGATGACTGTCAGTCCATACTTTCTCAGTCCAATCCATTGATCCATAATCCATAGTTTTCCAATACCCAGTCGACAATGGCGTGATATAATGTAATGTATGTAGGCCTACCCCCCCTCGACTATATGCCATGGGGGGCTTATAGCCTACCAGGCGAATTCGTGCAAACACTTCGTCGAGTTCTCTAGTTCGAAATATTATCTTTCGGTAAAATTCCTATCGAGTGTGCTCATGCTACAAACCGTCACATTTCCGGCGAGGTGTCCTTGATTACAGGCTCCTCGGTGGGAATACGTCAGTCTGACAGTAGATCGACTATAACCAACACCTAGATGCCCACTCCGTCTTTCATACGAATGAAGGCGTTTGACTATACAGGGTGGTCCAAAAAAACAGACAAGCATACTTCCACCACGCTCAGTCCCAAACCACTGGCATTAATGGATAGAGAATCTTTCTAGAAGAAAAATAAGACCAAGATACCTCGATTCGGCCCGGTAGTTTTACCTCAAGAGCAATTTTTGTGAAGCAAAGTCAGTGGTCCTTAATAACGAACTTACCGTGAACCGCGAATTCAGCATGATTGATAAAGGGAATTAGTTGTTATGCAACAATGCTCATAGTTTGATTTTCATCTTCTACATGTATCTGTAGGCTACTTTTTTTTGTTTGGCCTTTCCACACGATAATCCTTTTGTCAGTTAAAGGCTACGCTGTTGTGTATGCTCTTGATTGTTCTGTATGGAACAATTCACCCAGAGCTTTCTGGGCGAGCGATGCAAGGGGGAAAACGTACTCTTAGGAGTTGAGAATTCTGGAGTGGAGATGCAGGTTTAGGCCTACATGATCCCCCCTCTCCAGCTGAAATGTGGATCCGGAAAGTAGAAGAGTGCCAGCTGAAAGAATTATGAAGAACGTTTGTTTCGGAACAGAGGGATGCATCCCTCCATCCGAAATAAATGGCTACCGCTAGGCTACCTACGGCAGCCTGCGTAGCTATGGCATTATGGATTAGGATCTATGGGAAAATTCCACAGCAGCACTGAAATCCCGTCAACGAAAAAAGTATTTGTCGGCTATAATCCAAGTCATTCACAGGCCCAAAAAGAAACATATTAGTATTCACTTATTCCAGTAACCGGTAGCACTTGTCACCAAAGCACGTGAACGACTATCGCAGGCCGGGGTGGACATAATTATGAATATAGGCAGGGACCTATATTCATGGAATTTATACCTCCATAAAATCATCCAATCAGATTTCGTTTTTTAATACAGGTATTAAATCGTATTTAATGTCTGTATATATTCAATTTTATCCATGTATTAATTCGATTTTATACCTGTAACAGAGATGTAGATCACATTTTATACCTGTAACAGAGATGTAGATCACAAAATCAGAGACGTGAATTTTAGAGATGTTCTTTAACAAAACAGAGACGTTTAATTGTGCTTTGGAGTCTTTCACAAAGGATACGTTGGGTGGCACTAGAGTCGTTCAGAATTTGGAGCCTGATAGCCTAGTGGTTATCACGTCCGCTTAGCAAGCGGCAGGTCCCGGGTTCGAATCCAGCCCGGGCCATTTGGGATTTCATTCCCGGCTCTTCACGTCCGTCGCATGGGACAGTAAGCCGTGGTGCCTTGTACCTTGTGTCTTTGCAAGGGCAAGTAAAATACCCCATCCAAGTGAGGAACATGAGTAGCTTGTGATGGCCTCCTCCGTACTTACCAGGGCCAATAATGCTATAGCGTCGGCCCTGACGGAAAAATGAAATACAA
>NMRB01000090.1:116719-132825 GCA_002633025.1 Notospermus geniculatus
TCGAATATATGCAGACATTAATTCGAATATATGCAGACATTAATTCGAATTAATACAGGTATAAAATCGAATATATGCAGACATTAATTCGAATATATGCAGACATTAATTCGAATATATGCAGACATTAATTCGAATATATGCAGACATTAATTCGAATTAATACAGGTATAAAATCGAATTAATACATGGATAAAATTGAATAATAATAAATAATAAAGTGCTTATATAGCGCCCTACGTTGAATATATACAGACATTAAATACGATTTAATACCTGTATTAAAAAACGAAATCTGATTGGATGATTTTATGGAGGTATAAATTCCATGAATATAGGTCCCTGCCTATATTCATAATTATGTCCACCCCGGCCTGCGATAAACGACGAACAACATGCTGAACTGGCGGTTAGATATAGAGAACCACATGTATGCATGAATTAGGCAATAAGCAGACAAAAAACTCTGTTACTAAGCCACATTGTGGCATTTCTGACAATGGCTTATGCTGATTCAATGGACGATTACGCTGTTAACAGGCGTGATTTCTTATCTGCAGGGGGCGATAGACAGTGAAGCGAACATTCGACTTCGGCTTGGCCTATAAGCAGAAAAAAGACGGCCGCCACAAAATCCCGAATTTTCGTGTTATTTTCGGCGATATTGTATCCATGATTACTTACTACGGATATCTTTCGTGGAAACAGTACCGCTAAGCACAACTAATACGGCGTATTCACGCAATGGGAGACAAAAATGCATATTCCTGAAAAATCCTCTATGAGGCATTCTACTCGCTGGTTCGACAAAGTAATTCGCTGGCTACGCCATTTTTCGCCTGGCGGCGAGCCCAGGAACCATTGCGTCAAGGGTCTCGACCTGCTTGGTGTCTTCTTTCTTCTAGAAACATTCACCATCCAATGCCATCAGTAGTTTTGGGCTCTGGGTAGTGGAAGTATGCGTGTCCGTTTTTTGTTGGGACCACCCTGTATTGATTGGCAAATCACCGTTTGGTATTGCATCTACCAGAGTACCAGTACATATATCAGTGTTCCCCCTATTTTTTGCAAACGCTGGCTGATAGATCTGCCAGTTTCGCTGTGTGTCCCCTGTTGTCAAGTTGCAGCTTATTCCTTCAGACAATGAGAGGGAACACTGACATATCGGAGACATTCACAAACAAGATAGTGGTTTTTAAAACAAATGACACTTCACTTCACTGAACCATCTTTTTTGAAGATGGGGATTTGGCCTAGTGGTTTAAGGCGTGCTGCCCCTTAGTGCTGGCGATTGATGCCTTATGCGAGGGTCCGTGGGTTCGATTCTGGTAGGAAGCAATGTCTTTCACCTTAGAGACTTTATTTCTATTTCATATTCTTTACTTGTATCTCCATTATTTGTGACCCCTCTCATAACATAAAACTGTTTGGGTTCGGAGATTGTTTGGACTACTCGCAAGGTACTGATGGACGCCTCGTTCAAACATGGGCCATTGAACCATCTTTTTTGAAGATGGGGATTTGGCCTAGTGGTTTAAGGCGTGCTGCCCCTTAGTGCTGGCGATTGATGCCTTATGCGAGGGTCCGTGGGTTCGATTCTGGTAGGAAGCAATGTCTTTCACCTTAGAGACTCTGGCCCGTATTCTAGAAGCCTCCTTAACTCTAAGGTCCACTTTAAGCTGTTGTATTCTACCCTGCAAACAATAGCTAAAGGTAGACCTTACAGTTAAGGAAGCTTCTAGAATACGGCCCTCTATTTCTATTTCATACACTTCACTATATGTTTCCTTTCTGTACAGTATCCATAAAGTCTTTGCTCTGATTGGTAGGCATGTGCGTCATATCTAAAAGAGGCGCACAAAGGCCCGTATGCACAGCCCATACTCTCCGAAAGTTCCACTTTTTAGAAAAGTCACACTTTGTAGAGTGAGGGTAAAGTATAACTTTCCGAGAGTTCAGCTTGGAATTCTGACTTACCAGTCACTTTCATTTGCTGCTTTGAAAGTGTCACTTTCGCGAAAGTGGAGTGTTGTGCATTAGCAAAGTACAGTTAAAGTTACACTTTTCCAAAAGTAAGGCTAAAGTCTCGGCTGTGCATACAGGCCATAGACTCCATGTATCAGCTCCCACTGAAGAGCCCGATTTTGTAAATTATCGCGAAAATTCAACGTCGTTGAAATTTTCACCACCATGCTGGGTGACGCCGATCCGTCCCTTGTGAACATCAGCCGTGATTAATAGAATGAAACAAAATGGAACTTTTTATTCTTACACAATTAATCAAATATGTGGTATTTAAAAAGATATTGATTGAAAAAAGACAATAATGATAATGATACTGTATATAAGCAGTTTTAGACAAAAACATTGATCATGTTGATAGGGAAGTGCATGCTTTTCATTTCTGTTCCGTTCCGTCAAAAATAACCATTCCGTTCCGGGGATAATTACTACCCCACTTGGTGATAGCTCATCAAAAATCTTTTTGGCACTATTCAGGATTTTATCGTAGCCAGCGTCTGAACTTCATTGAGTCACCACTTCGGCCAATTCTGTAGCACTTTTCGGGTCCCCTTAAAATTGTAATCTTATGCTGTTAAATCAATACATGAGTCAACAGCCTTTGTCTCTTAGATTCTTGATAACCCTGATGTTCCATCGCACCCGTAATAGTTAAGCCGAAATCTGGCGGTTGAAACATTGAAATTCTGCCACCAGATGGCTCTGTATACCATCATCAAAACCATCTATAAATTCGATCTCACGCTCCAGTTCATCATCACTTTGAAGAAGTTAATCAGCCATGTTTCTGAAATCACCCCCGTTGTCATGGGTAGTATCCAAATGGACTGACTAACTTGGACTGAGTGCCAAAAAAAGATATAAGCAATAATAATGAATGTTATCACCATAAATTGTTAAGAAATGGTTATCTTCAATATGTAGAACGTGAAAAGAGTTAAGAAAAACAAAAGTATAAAATTTTGTTCTTTCCTGAGCCGACCTGAAATCCCCAAGTTAGCCTACACCAACCCAATAGCGCTCCGCACTCAGTCTATGAAACGATTCACGGAATGCTATGCTGGGAATTTTGTAACCTCGTTCCAAAGGTTGCTCCTATACACACATGAAACAGACCGTGCATGCCGGCCACGCCTGAGTGTAGATGTCTGATGCAATACCGCCCTCTGCACTCAAATTGGGGCTACCTTGTCCCAACGATATTTCCTGGAAATACCGATACCCAGAAATGTTCATTCTAAAATGCAGAATGTAAGTGAAACGCAACTCACGAAACTCTTTTTTTCCGGCTTATTCTGTTGCTTTCGTTCGCTTTTGCTGGAGAAAATGAGGAGGAGTACTAGTCTTATCAGTCCCTAGCCAATATCCTCTTATATTATCAACAAAACGGCTGGTTTCTTGCATTTTTAACCAGTTTTTCGAAGAAAGTTCTGGTTATTAAATTACCGAAAGTGGCGGGCGGTCGGGCGTCCGGGCGGTCGTTTTTTTCTTGTCCGACTGATAACTTAAAAACGACTTGAGATTTTCTTTTGAAATTTTTGGGACATGTTGCTTGTAAGTAGACATTGTTTCCTTTCGATATTCAGCATCATTCGATTCAAGGTTTGGCCAATAGGGGGCTAAATGTGAAAATAGGAAAAGTGCTATTCACGCCGCCACTTCGAAAACCTGGTTATTCGCCACGCCCAGCGTGCGCCTTGTTCACATTTTGGTACTCGGTCCAAGTTACTCAGTCCATTTGGACTGAGTCCATAGAATGGATACTACCGTTGTCATGATTGTCGGGTGTCAGCCCAGCAACTTGAAATGTTTTGCCGCAGAGTCTGCAGGCACAGAGCTGCTTACCCCCTTATTTTTTTTTCTGTACTTGGTCAGGGATTTTCCTGTATTTTGCCAAGATTACCTGTATTTTTGTCGTAAATTCAATAACTGCTACAGGAGATGTTCGTTTCTTTGTTTCTTCATTTTGTTTGTTGACCGAAAATAATGGGATAAAGGTGAAAATGAGGAAAGCAGTCAAAAATGTATAAATTCTGAACAAGATTTATTTTTAACAAACTAAAACCAAACACATAAACGCTCATAGGACAACAGTTTCCAAGTTAATTATATGTCATCAGCAGTAGGCCACACAGCTAACAGACTCCAACAATGCAGTAGTCCAAAAATGTACAGACATGATGATAGACTAGAGCAATCATGAGGAACAGAATGACATTGCTGTCTTTTGACCAGAGTCCTGCAATGCTTAACTGACTAGAAACTAGTTTGCTGGCTTACAGACCAGCAGGCAGTAACAGGTAATTAAAGAAAACCAAACTGCACAAGAACTAACTTTGATTGGTTGAAGAGAAACAAAAAAGGAAACAAATTACATGAGCATAATATGAAAATATCACTAAAACCCTTGGGGAAGTAGCTGTGAGGTAAATTATCAGCAGTACAAGGCTGACAGAACCAATAATGCAGAACAAGTCCAAAATTAATGGACAAACATTATGACTGAGCAATCTTTGCAGTCTTTTTTACCAAAGAGTCCCAAAGTTTTGTTACCATGTTGCCAAGTCTTACTCATTACTGACTAGAAACCAGAAGTACATTACTTCTTATTCAAGGCATTATAGTAAGCCGATTTCAGCTCTGTCAACTTCTCTTTGGAATACACTCTTGTCTCAGCCTGCCCTTCCTTGGATTTCACCACCAACAATGCTTCTAATGTGTCTGAACCAAGACTGGCCCTGCTCCATGTTCTGTTTCGCCTGACACTAGAGAATACTCTCTCACATTGGGCATTTGAATGTGGTATGGTCAGTATACCAAGGATTACCCTGGCAAGGTTTTTAAACCTTGGTTCCCCTGCTGCATCATTCAGGTGTCCAAGCTTAACCCATGTTTCATCTATTCTCTCACTGACACAGTCATCAGGAAGACTATCCATTGCTTGGTACTCTGCAAATTCAAGGACAAGAGTCTCTTTTGGGACATCTGAAAAGAAAACATGGAGCAAATGAAACAAACTGGTAAAAACAAGATGCAGGTGTCTGGTAATGAATGGAAGAGATGAGGCTCCAACTGGAAATTATTAACTATATGTACATGTACTATAGCTGGGCTGGCAGCTTTGTACATGTTGTATATATCTTAATACTGGATACAATTGAAAACAGGGGACATGCAAAACATATTTAGGTTTAGTATGGACAAGGGAATCCTACCTTGGGGCAGCAAGGAAGGGTACCTGTCAAGGAAGTATGTGAGGTCTGAAGTTTCAACCCCATTCATTCGGAGAGCCACATCAGCAACCTCTGCATGCTGGAGAAGTTCATTGTCAAGTGGCAACTTCTGTTTAATGTAAGTACATGCAGAAATGTAGAACTGGCGAACCACACCATAGAATTCCTCAATCCTCTTCGTCCGAAGGTGGACTTCTTCCTTTCTACCAATGAATGCACGTGCGTCATCTCCAATGAGAAGATCTTCATCCTTCCTTTGGCCTAACTCAGTTGCAATATTAACCTGAAAATGAATTGGACAAAGTGCAGTGAATTATGATCAAGACAGCCAGCCCATGATGAATGCAGATTAATAAACCCCAAGGACAAGAAACAAACCTGTGTAACTGTCTTTCCACGGAGGGATCCAGGCAGTTTGTACCGCAGCAGCAGGTCACGCATCAGCTTGTGCAGATCTCTTCTCAATTTATGAATAAGAGGAGATTCACTCTGGAGGCGAGTGTTAATTGTTTCAAACACACTGTTGGCATACTTCAAGAATAAGCAGAAAAGTTTGTTGGTGGGTGATCTATAGAAATCAAACATCCTTTCTTCTCTCCCCCCCTGGTTCTTCTTATTTGCTGGTAATTCATCCACTGCATCTTTAAACAGGTTCTTCAACGGCTCCCAGTTTTCCAGTATCCTATCGATGCAGGGGCCAACACACAACCATCTGGTTGAAACATACCTCAGTATGCTAACATGATCCACCTCAAACATCTTCTGATAATAGTCCAAATGTCCAAGTCTGACGCTGGAATTGTCCAAATAATGATAGGTGTCAACCAACACCTCATCAACTTTGAATGGAAGGGCCAGCGCCCCCTTTTGAGCCGCTATATGTATCAGGTGGCAAGGACAGAATGACAGATGCATATGCTCATGCCGATCCAACAAGAACTTGAATACACCCTTGCGTTCTCCAACCATGACATTGGCACTGTCTGTGCCAAAGGCCATACAATTGATCCATGGGGCTTCAGATTTGTCCACGACACCAGCTACAAGCTTGTATATATTTTCACCTGAAAGGGAAAGGTTGAGTTAGCTGACCTTTAGCTTGGGCCATAGTCTTAAGACCACTACACATTTAAGGACTTTTAATGGCCTTTTCATACCTATTTCAAGGACTTTTCCAGGACCAGCCTCTGATATTTCTGTGGGTCACATGACCTGTATGGGCGTATTTTCCTTCCAAATTTTGCGCTTTGTGAGGTGGGACTTCTGAATCCCAGGGATTCAAGAATTCACCAACATGGTCAGCAGCTAACAGGTACAAAATGCTTCCACGGCACCCTTAGGGTGGCGAGCTAGTTCTCTTTGCCACCCCCTACTATTTACCCTTTTGGACATTCATAGGCTAGGTCCTGGGTAAATAGCGGAGCCACTCCATGGAAACAAATTGTATTTGTCAAGGAACCATTATCTGACATCCACAATAGCATATTCCTTATTCCACTATTGAAGTCGGGTTCTAAACCACAGTCGGGATAATGGCTGCTGCCCCAGGACACATTTTGTCCATATAGTTTTCAGTGGTGAAGGGTTAAAAAGCAACAAGTGTACCTATCCGGCTCGTGTAAGATCAGGAAGGGGTTAAACAGGACATATTTCCACAACAGCTAATGCCCCTCCTTTGTAAACACCAGATGACTGATGTCAGTAGGCCTATTTCGTTCTACATTACACTACACTGTTATTTCAATGAGTTTGAA
Source organism: Notospermus geniculatus (assembly GCA_002633025.1). NCBI lineage: Eukaryota > Metazoa > Nemertea > Pilidiophora > Heteronemertea > Lineidae > Notospermus > Notospermus geniculatus. Next base: position 123,729 of record NMRB01000090.1, read on the forward strand.
TTTCCCACCTTTTGGTGACTGGCCTGTACCCACACTCCAGGCAGAGCTGATCTGCTCGCATTAAGGTGCTCAGATGATCAAATTTGAAACACCACGTGTCGGCCTGATCCAGTGCGTCTGGCAGTCGGGGCATGTCCTTGTGCCAATACAAAAACCCCATAAAGGGCCAGAAACTAAAGGGGAAGGTTTTGGGGATGGATTGGAGACTTTGAAGGAGAAAATTTCTGTTTTACTTTGAAGTTTTCGAAGCCTTCTCCTTCTGGGATGACCGTTCAGGATCTGATGAATCCCGCCAGGTCAACTTGTCCGATCTCACAATGTCAATGATAACTATCAACATGTCATTTAGGCCTATTCTGGATGCAGGCCTATAGCTATAGGAGGGCTTGCCTACCTGTGACCCTTTCTCCAGTTTTCAGAACAGGAACAGAGAGCAGCTTCGGTTTCACACCTTCCTCAAGGCTAGATGTGGTGATAACGACCGGGTATTGCTTTTCCCGTTGGTCATTTGACCCATCCGTTGACAGGCTGAATGGATTACTCGTCATCTGGGCAACAACGTCTCTGATTTCATCTTTTGAAAGATTTTTTATCAAAGCCGTAGTCTTATCCCGTGCACAAGCATACTTCTTGGCGATGGCAGAATCAGGGAAAGCCATCTTGTGTACTTTGTTGAACCGATCGGCAACAGAAAGAGGCAAGTTCAATTCAGCTATTAGTTCAGCATACATCGTTTCTGCACGAATTGTGGCTTGTTCTGTGTCAGTAATTTGCCTACCCGGCATGAAGTCGGTAATGGACGAATTCCGTCTTGAAGCGGCCACCCGTTCAACATGCTTCTTTGATTTCTGGTGCTCTTTAATGTCATACCGTCCAGAATGAGAAATCGTGAAGTCCGTTTTACAGTAGGAGCAATACACGTGCGAGTCACTTATCTTGGATTGTTTTATCCCAGGAAACTCTTTCGTATAGCTATCTTTATACACCTGCTGGCGCGGAGGTTTCTTCTTTGCAGTGACAGCGGGTTCATTTGTTGCCGGGCGCTTTTCACCAGGCTGCTGACGACCCGCCATCTCGCAACCGATCTGCAGTCTCGTGCGACACAGTGACCAATGCACTATCGTCTGGTTTTGTAGTTGATGCAGACAAAAACAGATGGCGCTGCGGTCTTCGGCGGGCGGGAAGAGCGGGAAATGAAGCGGCGACCACGTTGCGTACGGTACCAAGGGGAAAAAAGTCCTAAGTGCGCTAGGCAACTGCAGCAGTGGTAAAAAAAATTGTAACAGCAAAGAAAAACACAAGCTTTATTGCGAAAATCAAATCGTATTTTGAACATAAATATCCGTATTCCACAGAAAAAAAACCTGTATTTTAGGTGAAAATTAATCCGTATTGTGAGCACTACGATCCGTATTCCCGTATTATTGATTTTTTTCCGTACTAAATACGGCCAATCCGTATGGGTAAGCAGCCCTGCAGGCACATCCTCCCAAGCACGACTGATGATACCCAAAACATCCGACAGAGGAATTTTGTGACACACACCATTTTCATCTGTATTGTCATGCTTCCAATTCTTCCAATGCCGCTTCACTGCAGATTTGAAAGCGCGCATTATGGTCCAATCTAACCGCTGGGAAAGTGAAGTGCATCGGGCAGGGATGTTGTCAATCAAAACCCCTGCCTCGACAAGTGGTGTGCAGAATTCATCCGTCATATGCGGGCGGTATCGGTCCAGAAAGGACAGCTTCTCATTAGGTTCAGTTTCTCCAACGAACATGACGAATGGAAGAAACACGTTTTCTAACCAGTGATGGAGTGTATCTCCTTTTTCCCATCCTGATCTAGATGATGTGAGCAAGTGTTCTCAGGGATATCCTGAAGTTCCCTGATTTCACGAATGAATCCAGGCTCACGGAACACCACATAAGCCGGCATTTTCTCCCCATTGCTACCAATTATCAGTCCGATGTACTAGTAGGGGAGAGCGGGGAAGGATGGTCCACTTTTTGAACTTTGGGCCCTCACGAAGTCATTTTTTCGTATAATTGAAAAATTCACCTACAAATTGACAGAGTAACATTTAAGGTACTCTTCTGCCAAACCAAGTCTAGCTAGATTAAACAGTAGTGGAGGAAATTATGATTAAAAATAAGTTTTCAAATGGTCGAACGTGCCCCGAGGTGTGGGTAGGTTGGACCTCCATGCGGGGTACATTGGACCAAGAATTAAAAGTCAAAAATAGTCAGATAATAAACAAATACCAAATCTTATTTCTACTTTAAACAAATTACAGCACACAACTAGGTATTATTGGACAATGATTATCTCTGAAACATTACTTCACTGACTGGGAGTAAACATATCAAGGTCCATTTCATCTAAAGCACAATATAAGATTATACGACCTGCTGAAACTAAACTGATTACAGCCAAATGCTGTCAAGACTTAACTTGGTGCTATTGCACAATGGTTAATATCAGAAAAAATATTTAGCTGACATTTTGCTGACGAGTCAATGTCAGTCAAGCAAATTACAGAGGTCCAACGTGCCCCAACCATGCTGGTCCAAGCTGCCCCGTCTCAACTTTTTATAAACATGTGCATGCCACACTCACAAGGTGGAGTGTCAACTCAGGAAACGTATTTTAAACTGTGCACAAATCATGATAGTTTAAGATTATAAAACTTGGTAGATTTAATCTCCTGTACTTAAGGAGGGTTTAATCACGACTGAGATTTTCAAAAAGTCACTTTTTGTGCTCAAAATGAGAAAACTTGCCATGGCCCTCACATACTTCATCCAATGCTCATGAAACTTTTTAGCCGAAAGGCTTATTAAAAGAGGTATTTCCAGTATGGATGAGGAAAATATTGCAGGTGCTGCAATATTAGCAGTGGTACAACCTACCCAGAGGTCCAACCTGCCCCGCTCTCCCCTACAGCCTTGGGAATTAGTAAATGGACAGTGAAAATGTTGTTTTTCTCAGAACTGGTTGATGATAATTGAATGCAGTTTCCTGCAGTGTGATAGGCAAATTATCTGGCTATAAACGCATAGTGATGACCTTGAATCTGCCATCATAGAAATTGCCGATTTTTGGCGATTTCCAACGTGACCCAAAATCAACCCTTTTTTGTTTTTTGAAAAACCCAAAATTTTTCACAGCAGACTAGTCCGCCACCCTCAAAAATGGTCCCTAGTTCAAGTTTCATCAAGATGCGAAAACCCAAGACTGAGATGAACGCCTTTTTATCAAATATCGTCAGCTGAACTGGGCAATCAGTCTTGAAAAAGCCCCTAGGCATGTGACCTCTACTACTCAAGTTGTTGATCAATACTCATGACCTGGGTCTGGGTATTCCTCGGTTTATCCCTATTTCGCCTATTCACCATTTTGCCTACAAAATGTAATCATTTTGCCTATTCCCCATTTCGCCTACACCCATTTCGCCTACTTCAGTTTCGCCTATTTTCCATTTCGCCTATTTTCCATTTCGCCTATTCCCCATTTCGCCTATTTTCCATTTCGACTATTCCCCATTTCGCCTATTCCCCATTTCGCCTACACCCATTTCGCCTACTCACCATTTCGCCTACACCCATTTCGCCTATTCATCATTTCGCCTACACTCATTTCGCCTATTCACCAATTCACCGTTGAAATGTCATATTACAGTGTATATGTATTTTCAAAACCCAGTAATTCTTTTGGCAACAAAGGTTTGGTGAAAATCAATTTAAAAATTCAAGAGAAGCAATACTGTTGAATAAGTTTGTGAGCCCAAGGCCCTGGTATAGAGTCAGGCGTAACTATCTCAATTACCAGTATCTAATTGTGTTTAACATTAATTTGGACCCACATTACATTGTGGATGACAATCAATAAAAAAGAACTTATTGGTCCATTCATGAATCCCTTGGGCATGTGTATTTATGCACCAGGCTTACATGGCTTCCCCCAGGTGTACAGATGACCAGCTTCTTTATTGTTGACAATACTGGAGACACCGCCACCCAGAGTCTGCGATCTCAATTACCTATTATTTTCATCTGTCGCTGCTGTTGCTCGACATGTTTCCAGACAACACTTCCAATATCGCTTTCCTTCATTCGAACGGCGGTTTAATCGAAATTTATAGTCCTGATTATATCAGGTGTTCTCCCCCTTTGCTAGTCGGTACAAATGTTACTGCCTGATTCTCCATCAGTAACAAATGTTACTGCCTGATCCTCCATCCTGCAAATTGAAAGTGAAGATGAGGCCAGTCAAAGGAGCTTTCTTATACTTTAGTAGAGAAACCCTTAGACTAGGGATCCTTTGAGATCCCAGATCATTAAATAGTTAGGCCTGACTTTATACCATGGCCTTGGGCTCACAAACTGATTCAACAGTATTGATTCGCATGAATTTTCAAACTGATTTTCACCCAACTTTTTTTGCCAAAAGAATTACTGGGTTTGTTCAGTGCTTTGAAAATACATACATTTATGGTGAATTGGTGAAATGGTGAGTAGGCGAAATGGTGAGTAGGCAAAATGGTGAGTAGGCGAAATGGGTGTAGGCGAAGTAATAAATAGGCGAAATCGGTGTAGGCGAAATGGGGAATAGGCGAAATGGGTGTAGGCGAAATGGCGAGTAGGCGAAATTAAATGGAGAATAGGCAAAATGGGGAATAGGCGAAATGGAGAATAGGCAACGTGGGTGTAGGTGAAATGGGTGTAGGCGAAATGTTGAATAGGCGAAATGGGTGTAGGCAAAATGGGTGTAGGCGAAATGGGGATACACCTATTCCTCAGTTATTTTTGAAAGCTGTTATGAATCTTGCATAAGACTCCATAAAGGGCATGTCAGGGAAATTGTCCAAAGTCCATTTTCGAGACCGTAAGTCGCACAAGTTTCAAATTTGGAACATGGTTAGATATCATGGTAAGAAACACAAAACAGGTGTAGCTGAAACAATATGCTGACCTTGACCTAATTAATTAAACAATGCTGTTTTTTTTCATGGGAAAAAGTAATAGAAACAGCTTTAAAGTTCACCCACCTATAAAATATACACTTAGCTACTACTATCAGTGAAAATATTCCATAGTTATTCCTGCTGATGGTCCAAAATATGGTTTTTAAATGCCTTTTTCTTCCTAACAGTGGAGTGCAAACACCTGTTGGAATAACACTAACAGGCAAATGTTCTGTCCTCCTCACATGTTGTATGCCCTTTGCACCTTACAAGTGCCTTGTTTGACTTACAGTGTCTGGTATTTGAACCATGAACATGTGGACCAGGCTGACCTTGCAGTCACTATTCACTACTGATTACATAACATTGCTGTGTGGTAAAAATAACCAGACCTACATCACCATAGCTAGAGTGTGACATAAATAGTCCAAGGAACATGCAGTCAGTTACATTAAGTTCTGTCAGTGAGTTATGTAATGCCAAGTCATGCAAACAGTGCACTAAAATAGGATGTTTGTTGTGACATGAGTCTACAGGCTAGTATAAAATCAACATGCTGTTCCCACACTTGTTGGCACTCAACTATTATGAAGAAAAAGGCATTAAAACACTATTTTGGGCCATTTTTAGGAACAGATGTGGAATATTTTTCACTAATTGCTGTAGCCAAGTGTGTATTTTATAGGTATGTGCACTTTGAAGCTGTTTCTATTACTTTTTCCCATGAAAAACAGCATTGTCTAATTAATTAGGTCAAGGTCATCCTATTGTTCCAACTACACCTGTTTTGTCTTTCTTACCATGATATCCAACCATGTTCCAAATTTGAAACTTGTGCGACTTACAGTCGCGAAAATGGACTTTGGACAATTTCCCTGACATGCCCTTTTGAATGGTGTTCATTAGGAAGTCCTTTGACTATTTCAATAAAGGTTTATTGAATACACAAAAGCCACTCACTGCAGGACTATGCATGATGACTTTGGTCTATACACTTGACCAAGCTCCTGGAGACATGTCAGGTCACTATTCACTGTTTACTGACTATTGTATTGATTGAGGGCAATGAACGGGCAGGGGCCATCTAAAAAGCCACTGACGTTGGCTTATAGAAAAATGATATTTTCAGCACAAATTCGGTTCAAATTAGCAAAATACCAATTTTCTTGTAAAAAAATTGACAAATTTGTTATCTGTCAGTAAGAGATATCCGCGGATGTAAAAATTTCTGAAAAGAACTTGAATGCAAATATGTTGATTTTAGGTCACTTTGGAAATCGCCAAATTTGGGCAATTTCTATGACAGCAGATTGAAGGACATCACTATGCGTTTATAGCCTGATAATTTGCCTATTACATGTATATGCAGAAAACCGCATTCAATTATCATTAACCAGTTCTGAGGAAAACAACATTTTCGCTGTCCATTTACTACTTTCCAAGGCTGTACATTGTGTGAATGTCTCATTCATATTGAAGACAGTGTTCACATTGTTCTCAGCAACTGTCCTTCGTACATTAAATCTCCCAACCCGTTGATTGCATCAGCCGATAGTGCACTTTAATCCCTTGTTATGTCTTCCTGCGACATGTAATCCTCTTTCTTTCCATAAAATGATTGATCCATCCAGCTGATGCCTGAAAGTCTGATCGTCCTGGTCTGTTTTCACGGATTTCCTATTCACAGAAAAAAATCGATCTCATCTCGAGATAAAATGAAACTCATTTTAGGGACAAGAGTTGCAGAATCCTTTGCCACTCGAATGGACATAACTGGGTCGCCACTTGAGATGACATTGTCTCCAACTGGTTAAAAGGATTCTCAGCTGTTTCCACCGAATTGTCTGTTGTCACGAATCAAATAAACAAGTTATGTCTCCATATAAAAAAACGTTTCACACCCAGTGGGTTTCGAACCCAGGACCTTCTGACCGCAAGTCGGACACCAGAACCACTAAACAACCGAGCTCCTCACAGGAGCAGATTTTGTTCCCCCTCGATTTGTTTTCCAAGACTTGAGTTGTCCCCAAAATCAGACACCAATTTTCTCCAGCTGATGCCCTCTCCCATCGACTGAGAAAACTCAAAATGAGTAGATTTTGTCTCTACTTGACATGAATTCAAGGTGTGTCCTTCAGAATGAGACTCCAGTTGCAGTTGTCTCCAGTCAATGCAAGAGGGCATCAGCCGGAGAAAACTGGTGTCTCATTCTGGGTTCGAGTAGGAAAAGACTCATTTTAGGGACAAAAGAGTAGACTGGAGAATCATTTTATCTCGAGATGAGTTCGATTTTTTTCTCTGTGTTGTCTCTGCGAATCCAGACCCCCCCCCATTCCCGAAATGCCTGCTGTGCATCTCTAACCAGATCAGCATGGGTAACTGGTAGGGCTCTTTGTCAGTATTCAAGAAACCTCTCATTGTAGTGCCTCCTCGACCTTGGGCCACCAACCATCGTGATCCTGCCGAACACGCCTGCGAAATGCATCGTGCTCCGTTTGCGCCATCAGTGTTTCACGATTGGCTATCCATCTCCTGAGTATTGTGATTGACAACCGGTATTTCCTCGCATGCTCTGTGATACCCCGCACACCCTGATTAACTGCAACTTCACAATCCAATACATGGCGAAGCCGTGCCACAACAGTATAGCTGATGTGTCTTCGGAGAAGACCAACAGGAGCTGCCGCTGCTACTTCATCTTGATCATGAACATTGCAGCACCATCAGTCTCTTCGCCGGGCGAATCACCATCACTTTCCATCTCCGTTGCACCAGCAGTCTCTTCACCTGGCGAATCACCTTCACTTTCCATCTCCGTTGCACCAGCAGTCTCTTCACCTGGCGAATCACCATCACTTTCCATCTCCGTTGCACCAGCAGTCTCTTCACCTGGCGAATCACCATCACTTTCCATCTCCATTGTTCAACCACTCTCTTCACCTGGCGAATCACCATCACTTTCCATCTCCGCTGCACCATCAGTCTCTAAACCAGTCGAACCTTCACTTTCAATTTCTGTCGAACCAATCAAATCACTGTCGCTACTACCACCTGGGTAACCTGCCCCTGTCAGTCCCAAACCTGAAAGCAGGCTAGGTAGCTCATACAAAACAATATCAGTATAGGCCTAGTAGCTCTTTATCTTGAGGACATGACATCAAAGAACCAAATGATTCGAGTCCAAACCACAAAATGTGATGCATTCGGCAACCCCTGTCCGACCTTCGTGAAATTGATCACATTTTAAAGAAAAAGTTTGATTTCTCTGTGATCGAGAGTAATATAGTTACCGAATCTTGGTCAGGCTTAGTCTTTTAGTGAAGGTTAGCAGCACAATCGCAGGGAACATCTCAAAGGGGCTGTTCACTTTCGAAACCATTTTCCCAACTAATTTTTCATAGTGTTGCAGTTGTTTGATTTTCATGATAACTTCAGGTATAATATTTTATAATGTGAACTACATTATCATGGAAGAAAAATGTGACGTACATGTGAGCTTCATTGATTCAGACTCGGGACCCAGTCGTTGTGTCGCTCCGACCACAACGCCCATCTCGACGAATGAAATTGCCTGACAGCAATCTACTAGGGCAAATCTGGCACACTTTTGATTGGGTGTTATTTCTGTGGACGATGTAATTTACCAGAGCCTCTCGCCCGTCCAGAAACTTTTCAACGTCACTAGCAGGATATTAATAAATCCGTAAGTACTGCTTATCGCACACAGTATCGAACTTAGGTACCAGTAATCAGCTGATTTGGCATCTTGTAACGAGCAGCCGACGGCCGTTCAAGACGCAATTTCTGATTGGCTGAACTCACTCATATCCGTTGTGATCGTCGATACGCTAGCCGCTGATTAGGCAGCTTGCTTTCCCAGTCGTCTGTGCAGTGTAGCGCGGCGGCCGGAGCGTCACAACGACTTGGTCCCGAGTCTACATTAATTACGAAAACAAAGAGCATTTGCAAAATGTCCAAAATCAGCATGAAACAGTGGAATTATTCCCAAATATTTGTTGTAGTGGGAGAGCAATGGCATTATTTATCATTCATCGAAAAATTATTACTAAACATATTGGTTTTGCTGAAATATGCGCATAAATGTCTGATTTTCTTCATTTCTGGACCCCT
>NMRB01000090.1:135111-151102 GCA_002633025.1 Notospermus geniculatus
TTAATAATAATATGAAATAGAAATCGGGTTTCTAAGGTGAAAGACATTGCTTCCTACCAGAAGAGAATCGAACTCACGGACCCTCCCATAAGGCATCAATCGCCAGCACCAATCGTTTTTTAATAATAGTGCCTAATTCTAGAATCTACATGCTGGCGTCTTCTATTTCTAAACATACTACAGCCATTGACTATGCTCAATATGGTTTTGAGTGCTTGTGCAATTTGACAGAGAAGAAAACATCGGATGATTGTTAACAGAATCAACATAATTTTCAGGATCTGTTTCGTAAGTCCCTTAGTCAGAAGATGCGGCACATTCGCTACAACGTCAAAAAGAAAAGCTTGGACTCGCAGCTCCAAAACCCAGCTCCAAAAAGGCGACACATTGAGTACGTCCGTGAACAAGGTGCATCGACATCACAACGCGACAGCCGTGACAGCCTCCGAGAGCTTCTTGATGCATTCAACAAAGATGATCCATTGGACAAAGCCAAAACAAGTATCCTCATGCAAGAGTCTTATTCGCAAAGAAGGCTTGAAGTTTCAACCCTCGAGCTTCATCAAGCGCTTGAAAAATTCAAGTTTCTAAAAGAATCGTACTGGGGCTGAATCGGTTAATGTCGTCCTGGGTACACCTCATTATTACCCTGGGTATTCTGGGTAATCCTTTTTGTTACCCAGGATGATCCTGGGTATAAATAAGGTACATTAACATTACCCAGTTTGAAATCCGCGCCATTTTCCACTTGCGCTCGAGTACCGCACTGTCTTATTCTAGCCCGCCACGAATTTATACACGTGCATTTTGACGTGGTGATTGTCAGCAGCTGTCAGAATGGCAACTCGCGTTTAATGACCGCGATTTACAGTCGTATTTGCAATCTATTCCATCATATGGCGCGGATTTTAAAACTGGGTAATGTTAAGGTACCTTATTTGTACCCAGGACGATCCTGGGTAACAAAAAGGATTACCCAGGATTACCCTGGGTAATAGTGAGGTGTACCCAGGACGACATTAACCGATTCAGACGTACTGGGTGTGTATTGAATTGTCTCGACAGTTATGTCTTGAGTAGTGAATAATGTGAATATCTAAAATTCAAAACGGTTTCAGCATGAATTGCAGTCAGTAATTCAAAGCAAAAACAATGCCACTGGGCAACCAAGGGGCTGTTGCAGAAAGTGAGTACCATTTAATGGTACCATTTCTTCAATGAATTTTCCAATGAAAGGTATCATTTGCTTAAAGTCGCTTTTTGAAACAGGCCCCTGGTTTAAATAGAACCATCCTATGACTGACGTGTGTGCTCATTTTTTCCAGTTTAAAAAAGAGTGCCAGCTCATGAAGACAAAAGGGGATTTTCATGGAATAACAGACGAACAATGGGCGAAAGTGATGAAAAGGCTGGCTGAAATGAATGGAAAAACTCATGAAACTGGGGTAAGTTGTGGTACTGTAAATTTGCCTGGATGCCATCCGATGGGTATTCTTTCTTCCTTGGAAGCAACAAGTCACTGCAGCTACATTGTAAGGAAGAGAAATTTAGCCGAACGCCATACTCTGAAGTCGTGTATGAGAATTGTATAGTTTTGACCATTTTAAAATGTTCCACAGATTGTCATATTACTTTGGTAAGATTTTTGTACTCTTTGTTTACAGGACATGTCTGCTGAACTGGATTCCTTGTTGTTTGTCCAGAAGATGACACGCCTAGGTAATACCACAAAGGATCTTTTGATCAAGGCAAAAGTGAGTGTATGATTCCTGTCTGCATCTTTTGCTGTCTTCAGTTGTGTGTCATTTTGTTTTCAGGAGAAGCCTGCAGAGTTTGTTTCATTTTTTGCCCAACAGAAGACATGGCTAGGTACATGTACAACTAACTACAAGGACCTGTTAATTAGCGAAAGTAAGTGGATGATGTCTCCAATCGGCATCTTACTTACTGCACTTACTGCACTTACACTATCTTCTTCTTTGGCTGATGACCAATCGCCACTCTGCTGAGTAGTGACGATTAACTTCTAAACACAGCACACTCGCTCTTCTTACACAAAACTGCCAAATTAATTGATCAAACAGTCTCTGGGATGAGAAATGCATGAAAACCTAATTGAATCCCTCATATGACATAAACATGATAAAGGTGAGTTCGGTAATTTGGGCTTTTTTTTGCCAGCAATTCCTCCTGTTTTATGAACGTGGTTTTACTATATATTCCAGCCAACTGATATACAGACTCTCATCAAAAAGGACCAGACATCCTCGCCACACCTGTTCATCGTCCTGGAGTCCAAGAGGGTGACTGGGAGCTTTTTAAAGCTTCACGCTGTGACACTCGACATCGCCGAAGACACACTTAAGGATGCGGTAGAATGTCTTCTCTGTGCATACTTCGTCTTCAATGTCAATTACCCCAAACCATTTAGCCAGCTCCTTGGTTTTCTACAGACTTACCTCCTCAAAAATGATGAATCATTCCATCGTGGGCACAATTTCATTACGTTTTGCGCGAAGTTTGGAGAACCATAAACCATGGTAGTACTTGAAACTTCTAAGATGGCTTATGATGACGATGCTAGTTGAGTTTGCCGAATTCCAAATGTGTTTGTGAGTGCAGGTTGTTCTGTATTTTGCATTGCTTTCAGGTTGTATATTGATGTCAGTAAGCCTATGTTAACCATAGAGTGGTAACTAGAAGTGTACTCTGGATCTAGACCGAAGTTTTGTTTCGACTGTGTTTCTACATACGCAAGTTCTCTTTCTACACAAGTTCTGTAAAGTGCTCTTCAGAATGTCCAGTAATTTTTGCACTCATTTTACCTTGCAATGGAACCTAACCACAAACCACAAATTGGGCAGTCATACGTGTGCATGTCAGTTCACGGTTGACCGACTTCTAATAGGACATTGTCCAGGTATATATTTGATTCAAGATAATCATGCAATCATGCACATGTAATTGGCCCATTTGTTGTTTGTGGTTAGGTTCCATTGCAGGGTAAAATGAGTGCAAAAATGACTAGACATTCTGAAAAGCACTTTAGCTGCGACTATCTGATGATAATTTTGTGGGAAGTCAACTTCCAATATCTTGCAAATTTTCGACCCCAACTGGGGTCTTCCTCACGCACTTTTCAGTTGGAGGAACCAGAGAAGACTGAACTGAATCCCAGATGTAGATCTGGACATCTATACAAACAGGATATGTCATCATGTCCTGTTTGTAAAAGATACTCCAGATCTACATTTGGGATTCAGCTCAGTCTTCTCTGGTTTCTCCAACTGAAAAGTGCCTGAAGAAGACCCCAGGCCAGACCCAAAAATATATCTGTTTGCTGTGACCCTACCCTAGCGTAACAGCTTGGGTAGGCATTTTTTTTAGTTGGAGGTGGAAAAAAATAACTAGTAGCAATTTCCAAAAAATAAAATAAAAATACCCTAAAAACAATGTCTTTGGGGGTTTGTGACGCTTTGGCATTCAGACCAAAGGCAGTTTTGAAATGAAAGAAGTTTGAGGTCGGCATATTTCGTCATTGCCGATCGGCAGATCGGGTCCTTTGGGGCATTAAAAAAACGTATTGGCCTTTACCCCTATAAAAAAACTTTTGGGTCGGTACCATTTACGTAGGGTCGGTCGAGTCAAGGCAAACACACATATTTTTGGGTCTGGCCCCGTTGGGGTCGAAAATTTGAATATTTTGGAAGTTGATTTCCTACATATATTATCAATTTGTGTGTCGACTTTTGTGCTTTCTCGTTCTTTGATGTGCGACTATCTATGATGATGTAAGTTGAGTTAACAATTAATCTAGGCTCGCGAAATTCCTAACGTGTTCGTGAGTGCAGTGTTGTTCTGTATTTTGCATTGCTGTTGTCAACTGTCATTTTATGCCAGACATTCTTCCAGGTTTGATATTGATGTCAGTAATGCCTGGTGTTAAATGTAGTGTCTAGTGGCCGATTGGATTTTGTGCTATCACGGACCTGTATACTGATGGGACAGGCTTTTATGACGTAAATTTTCATGTTTAGCATTTGACAGGTTATGGATTAATCGGCGCTTAAAAATGACCACCGCTGTTCAGCCTTCATGAAACCGTCCGTTTCAAGATGGCGGCTGTGCATGCATTTGAGGGAAGTTTGTTTCGATAGATCAATACTGAAGTCTGAATGTCATGATACCTACATGTAGATTTAAGTATGAAACGAATTACTTTTTACGATGTGACCGTTTTTTGGTGCACGTGCACCCTCCCACAGCAGTGAGAGAGTTCCGCTCTGGGCAAGCAGAAAAAAATCAGCCTTTTAATCGTGTAAATTTTGGCTAAGAATAGTGCTGAAATACGTCTCAGAGCATCCGGATACCAAAATTTTNGGTCTCGCGAGGAAACAAGGGCATTTTCGGCCCTTTAGGGTCATTTGATGGTGAAACTGTTGTGTTTTTCTGAAAGACGAGGAATTTCTGAGTGGAAATAGCTGTGTTTCCCGTTCATAAGTGTCAGGGTTTTCTTGTGAGCGAGATTTGAAGTTAAAAACACCAATCTGCCTGAGAGTTGGAGTTAGATCCCTTGTTATTATATATACATATTTCTGGGGTATTTTACCCCGGGGGTCAGGACACTGTCCGTGGGTGCTTTTGGACCTCGGAAACACCCACCACCCCTGCCATGCATGCCTCAAGTCCCTGTGGCTCAGACCAGCCTACGCCCTTGGTAGCGTTGTGCACTACTTGGTGACGTCAGCGTTGCCTATCCCGTCAGTCTACAGATCCGTGGTGCTTTGGATCTAGGCCAAAGTTTTATTTCAACTGTGTTTCTATGCAAGTTTATGCGTTTGTGAGTGCAGTGTTGTTCTGTATTTTGCATTGCTGTTGTCAACTATCATTTTATGCTAGACATCCTTTCAGGTTTGATATTGATGTCAGTAAACTTGGATGTGTGCTATGGATCTAGGCCAAGGTTTATTTCAACTGCATATATTTCCATGCAAGTTCTATCTGCAACTGAGATGTTATTTGATTGAGTTCTCAGAACCGCCGTTTTGGTATTCTTTGCTAGTGCTAGTGAAGCTGCAATGAGTAGGCCCTATGGTAGTTGTAGCAACCTCTTCTTTGTTTCTGAATACTGGGTATTGCTGCTGAGAGGTTTCAGCAGTAAGTTCTATCTGCAACTGAGATGTTATTTGATTGAGTTCTCAGAACCACCGTTTTGGTATTCTTTGCTAGTGCTAGTGAAGCTGCAATGAGTATGCCCTATGGTAGTTGTAGCAACCTCTTCTTTGTTTCTGAATACTGGGTATTGCTGCTAAGAGGTTTCAGTTGTGAGTTCGTTATCGGACAGAATTGACTGTCTGCATCTTGTCCTATAATAGTATTCTCTCCAAAATAAATTGTCATTTGAACAACTGCAATTGTTAAAGCTCTTTTCTCTTGTTTTAGGTGACGACAGGACCCGTGCTATGGTAGTTCTCCAATAGGTCTGGTATGGGCAAAACGCGGATGCCACCTGAAACCCTGGTTCTTCAGAGAAGTTTACCGGCGGAGGAGACTGATGTGACGAATCCTGTGCAGCCACTGTAGCCTGTACCAGCTTATTTGGAGAACAGCCACCCAATGAACACATTTCTGGAACATGTTCAGCGTTAATGAACACAATTCTGCTTTGAACACTATCCCATGGAACACTTCCTTGCACACGTTCCCGGTGATTTGTGTTCCCAAACTGAGGACAAGGTATGCGTTCAGAAATGTGTTCACTGGTGTTCCCAAAGATCCCAGATACGTTCAATAATGTGTTCGGAACGTTGAACACGTAACACCACATTATGGTGTTCACAAACTGAGGACAAGATTTGTGTTCAGTTTTTGTGTTTGAAAGTGTTCTCACTTTTTGCAGTGTATAGGCCGAGGCCAAGGCCTAGTAGTAGGCCAAGAGTCTGACAAGTCTTTCAGTAAGGCCGTCATCTGGTCATAATGTCAACATGTTCTGCAAAATGATATATCTTCACTGACGGCAATAAATTCTGACGATGACGTCACTAATCATGCATTTTGGTTCTGTAAGCTACCGCTAGGGTAATACATTAGCAACTCTGTACAAAAATGCACGGGACAAATCCCCTATGGATACATTACGAACTGTGTAGAAATAATGCATGAGACGAGGCCACTGGTGATTTTAGGGGAGGTAGGTTACTCTAAAAACAAAAATTCGCCCAAAACACGCGGAATGTCATACAAAGTAAGTAAGATTAAACATTTTCCCTGATTTTAACTGTATTTGAAGGTTATCCATAAGTTTTCAGAAATATCTCCATCTGAAAACGCATCCGAAGGTTTATTCCACAGCCTGTCACCCCTTTCTGACAATGCCTGTGTCCCACACGGCACCAAAGAGCCCTAAAAACTCCACTTTGCGAATAAAAACCAAGATGTTTAAATAGCGGGGACACAACTAGAGTGGAATAGCCAACCTTTGCACCAATCGCCGATTGAAAAGCGAATGTTTTTAATGGCGAAAAGTGTGTAAGAAGAAAAAAAGTGTACCAATTTCTATGGTGAGTTATGGCCTCTCACGGGCCGCTCACCAAAAACGGAAGTCAACGCTGGTTTTGACTTGTTTGATCGCTGACTGTGTGTCTCATCGTACCGGTATTGCATAAAATTCCCCCAAACCCTGATAAATGGTGCAAACTTGCATTGTCAGCGGGTGCAAAGTCACGTGCTGCCAAGGTAAATCTGGCATAGAATTCCAGATGAATACGAATTTCCGTCAAAAGAACGCGGTGGTTGCAAGCCATCCAAGTTCCAACCCGAAGATAACGATCGTTAGGCGTAGGCCTACATGGGTGTCGTGTTTGCTCACTGCATTTTGTATCAGGTACCGGTAGGTAATGTTAAGGAAATATCTTTCTAGAAGTGCTGAGTTCAACCCCGAGGCATCATATTCGGCTATGTCAAGCAGTAATATGATGGAACACACTGTAGCCCCCCCCCCGCCGCATGACTCATGATTCAATTTCTGCGTATGCCAAGATGAGGCAGACCTTGGTTCATAAATTCGATCAACTGATCTAAGTGCTAACTGATTTAGACTTCGACCTGATGCATGTGCATGTTTCATTTCACTGAATGTCTTGTCACATATGAATTAAAAAAAACTCTCGGCTTCTGTCTCGATTTCAATCATCGAAGCGGCAAACTACTAGTATGGGCACAGCCATGATGAATTGTAAGACTAAAGAGGTGCTGGCGTCACTCTGACAACCAATCACCTAGCGGAACGACAAGAAACTAGGTATCCGCGCCACTGTCATGGTGGGCGTGGAAATAATGAGGACTCCCGATTATGTTATGCTTTTTAGCTACGCTGGAACAGCGTAGCTTATAGAATACCCAGGGCTGTTTGGGAGCTGGCATGAAAGTAGTGCGTGCAAAATACCTAATATTTCCGATCTGCAGCAGTCCTGGCGCAGAATTTGTGTTGCAATGCAAGCCTTTTTTACCATTCTCTGTATGCTAAAACAATAGGATTACACATGATTACGCAAAGTCAACATCTCAGCTCTCCAAATCGGACCCCTCTGAAACGCGTTTCACAGGGGTCCGATGGTCAGGGGAGCCTAAGGGATGTAAATGTAATGTTTATAAAATGTGGCCAACAATGTTCGTGCCCAGAATCAGATTTCAAATTTTAAAGCCCCACTGTATTGAATGTGAAAAACGCAAATCATCGCCGCGATTCTCGCACGACGTCACGACGTCAGCGTAGTGTAAAATGTACTACGCTCTGTCAGAATACATTAGAGCTCTCCCCGCAGTTTTTTCCAATGCGTGCTGAAAACTAGGCCTTGATTCTGTGAAGTGCCTATCAGGCAAGCATTTTGGGGACCTTGACGAGGCTATGGGACCTGTATGTGCACTCTCCTAACGTTTTGAAAATATCGTAAAATTCAATACTGTGGGGCTTTAAGTAATCAAAGTTTCTTTCCATACTATTCTTGAAATATTATTTCATTAAATAAGCCCGTCATTTTATTCCGCAACATGTACCACAACCGTCGAAATGGGTCACAAAACGGGGTTTTCCCCAAACAAAATTACCGTTTTCAAGGCACAGCAAATACCTTTCCTCCAACCAGAATCGGTTTTAGAAAGTACAGTTATATAAATTCATGCCCTGAAAGGCCGATGATGATTGGTCAATGTAATCAACTGTCATTTTTAGAAAAAGTGAGGTCACTACAATGAGAATTGCGTTCCGTGCCAGACCCTCGGTCTGACGACCTCGGAGTATGACCGAGGGGCTGGTTGCGCCAGACTAGTTAATCGCAGCTTATTTCGTCAGACAGTAGTAAAAGTCACAGATGGAGAATATTCAAAATCGCTACAACGACTGTTCTTGCAGACTTTTGGCCTAAAACAAGGGGCAGGTGATGAAGTTTGTAAATTCGGCATTTTTGACCAACGCTCAAAAAACGTGGCAGCCGTCAGTATGGTTAAAAAATAGTGCCAAAGGCACTGTGCCCGCTTGGCTTTTTAGCACAGTGGTGGAAATGGAAGGGATAGGCCATATCAGAATCCCATACAAGCCATACGTGACAATATCCGTGACCAAGGCGGATATATGCATAGTTTCAACATAATAGCTAATGTCATTTTCGAACATGCCAACCTCGTATCAGACAAACTTTGACCTCTGTGACCTTGAAAAGTAGGTCAAATAAAAAACTCGAGCATAATGTTATATTTCCTTGTTAGATATACCTATAATAATAAAAAAAATTGATGAAGTTCTGTTGCTTAGTTCAGGAGAAACAGCAGATTTCGTGAGTTTGGCTTTGACCTCCTCCTGGTGGCGAAGTCAAGAATTAGATTTCATCGAAATTTCGTCGGGAAGTCACTACTACCCAGAGGTAAATATATACAAAGTTTCAACACAATAGCTCAAATGATTATCAAAATATAGCCCTTTGAAGTTTTTCCACAAAACGCCCCCTACCTAGCAAAATAGGAATCGCATCGCATCCCAAATCGAACTTGACCTAGATTTTGTGGTCATACACATCTGTATGCAATATGAGAATGATCCTTCAAAAACTGAAGGCGCTATCCATCTGACAAGGAAAAATCTGATATTTTGTTTCGGCCCCCTAGTGGCAAAGTGAAGAATTACACTGCGCCGAAATTTCACATGCAAGTCACCACAAAGAAGAGGCACATACGTACAAAGTTTCAACGCGATAGCTCAAGCCATTGTCAAAATACAGGCCTTTGAATTTTTTCACAAAACGCCCCCTACAGGCCAAAGTAGAAATCGCATCGCACCCAAAATCGAACTTGACCTAGATTTTGTGGTCATACACACCCACATGCAATATGAAAATGATCCGTCAAAACTGAAGGCGCTATCCATCTGACAAGGGAAAAGTTTACGGACACACGCACGGGAGACCACCACTAAAGGTGCCAAGCACAGCATAAGCCCTTTTGGCCTATGGGCCAAGCGGGCTAAAAAATGTTCCACTCATGCTTACTTATCCAAGGTCCTACGGTGTCAATATTTTTTATTATTAAATGTCTGGCTCATTGCAATATCACGAGATACTTATACAGTACCGGTATCTCAAATTATTTAAATTACAGGCACAGGCCTCAAAAGTGATGATAATTATAACTGGCTGGTGGGTTTGCAAAAATTTCTGTCCGCGTGTGTTGTGGATTATGTAATGATCTCAAAGGTTTATAGATCAAGTTTAATTAAGGCCAAACAATATTCCTCTGCAATGGAGCATTCATGGTCTCAAAATACATGTAGATCTGTCTTCAGAGCGGATCGCACCCGACGCGGGGCCGGGCGCTTATGTTTTTAGGTAAGTTCTGACATTGGCCCAACCATTCGCCAACCTTTGATTGACATTATAGAGACCTTTGGAAACCTCCAAACAACGTTGTGCCAACAATAGCCCAACCATTTCCCAAACTTTCATTTACGTTATAGCATCCTTTTAACAACCTGCAGCCAACGTTGTCAACCCAACCATTTGTCACATTGTGTCCACACAGGTTGCGCAAGACTGCTGTTGCATTTGTGTTGAGACTGCTTTGCACAGACCTGTGTCGCGCGGCGCATCACACAAAAATATGTTAGTTTCTAAATACGCGAGCCGCATCACCACTTGAACTGGGTGATCACGTGATCTACTCCGCCACGAAAGTAGATCCTAGCAAAATAGCGATATGAGGCTTATTTCGTGCAGACTTTGCAAATAATTGACTGATATTTCATTTCTGGTGAGAAATTGTCATAGCTATGACATTGCTGAGAAAAAAAGGATGATATTTGGGTTATGACCCCGGCCCCGGCGGCAGCATCATGTTATGTACATCTGTCAGCACTAGTCAGTGCAGTGGCTAACAGGAACATGACAGACACGTATACCGAACCTTTGTACAGTTAATATGCATGTATTGTAGGCCTAGGCCTACGTACGTCATAATCATTGGATAATGTGATACCGCAGCATAACCACGCCACACAAAACGATGGGAGACATCCCAGGTATTGAGGAAATTCTACAATTTATAAACTTTGATTGTCCACTGAAGTTAGAACAAACAGAATGCATAAAGGCACTGTGTAACAATAGAAATGTTTTGGCAGTTTTACCAACTGGTTTTGGTAAAAGTCTCATTTATCAATTGATGCCACTGGTAATGAGCAAACAAAGAAATGTGGCTCTGGTTGACACAAACCTAGTCTGCTTGGTCATCACTCCCCTCAATAGCATAATGACAGATCAGTGCTCTGCTTTAAGGAAACGAAACATAAAGGCCTGTGCTTTGGATTACTCTTGCACCCACGCTCAGACTTTTCTCACTGACTCTGAGGAAGACAACTCTGGAGATGAGGAGGCTGATGATGAAGATTCTGGCAATGTCCTTGCCTCGGTGTCCCTCCTCGACGTAAAGAACGGACAGTACCAAGTTGTTTATGCCCATCCTGAAGCACTCATCAGTACAAGAGGAGGTCGAGATTTGATCAAAGACGAAAACTTCCAAAAGAACCTGATATGTATTGCCATTGATGAGGCACACATGATATTGGAATGGTAATGTTTCCATTTATAAAAATATGAATACTGGTATACTATATGAAAGTCACATTTATTTATTCTTCTCAAGCAAGGAAATCTTACACATTTATCACTAAACATCAACATCCTTTACATATCATCAATACAAACCCACGCCATAAAATACTGTAAGGCATTGCAGAAAAGAGTTTACCTCACCAGCAAGGAAATGTAACATGATATAGTACAACTCATGTTACTCAACATCAACATCAACAACATCTTCTTCATCATCATCAATATCCACTCCCTGAACCCGTGACATTGCACGGCTGCAATGCCTCTTGATGAAGTCCTTCAACTTTGTCTTGTCAAGTTCATACAGCACACTGTTTTCAATATCCTTGAATTCATCAAGGACACGTCCTTTGACCCTGAATGGGTGCAGTTCTCGGAGATGTTCATACAGGACCCTTTTATCCTCCACTGCCCCTTTGGACTTGTGCTCAGACCCTTTCCTGTCGACATGTACCATCTTCTCAACTGATTGAGATAGTTCCGACACAACTGGAGCTGCCTTGGAGACACGCTCCATTGCCTTATCAGTTTTCTTTGCACCAAGGCCTCGAATGACAGTTTTGACTGATTTTATATTGTTCTCCTGCTGCATATCAGCAGCCTTATTATGGCCAGGCTGTCCCCTTGTGTTCACGAAACCTAACTTGACTCGAACAGCCTGCCTTTCTGGAAGAACACACTCCGTCTTAGTAATGAAGTTTACACACTCCATTGCATATTTACTTCTGTAGGAAGTCAACCCTACAAATGTTGGTATGAGCCTCTTCAATATCACGACCAATCGTGTGATGTCCCCAGCTTTAATGAGATCATTTAGCTCCATGAAATCTAGACAAACACGCAGCAGGCTCATTGAATACTGGTAAATGTCATCATCTTTGTGTGGAGGTTTATTTGTCAGCTCGGGAATCAGCAGCCTCAATCTCTGTCTTGAAAAGTAATATGAACTATGAATGCATGAACTATGAATTATTGCATGTCATAATGTAATTGACATCAGGGGCGGATCTAGGATTTGCCAAGGGCGGGTGTCCAATCCTTCCAAAAGGGGCACCTCAGGAGGGGGTGAAGCCCCGACAGGCGCACCGAAGGAATAAAACAGGTTGTTCTATGCAGCAATTAAAACGCCCAGTTCAGCTAAAACAACACATTTTGACACCATGCACTCTTCAAAAAAGTGCACTCTAAGCAAAAGGGCGGGTGTCTGGACACCCCCTGGATCCGCCCCTTGATATGCAATTCACTATGCTCTACTTGCTGTGCTCTAATCAAAATATCGTTACCAGCAACAAGAACATCCACATGTTTTCCTCTTTTCTCATTTGGCACTGTGAACTTGTAAAGTTGATTGCCGATCTCCAAACGAATGTTCACATCATCTGGAACTAACGGTGGAGCCTGGAAACTGACAAACAGTTTCTCCACTACTTGATCTACTAATTGGTCAAGCCATTCAAGTTTCTTCGCCTTGTTCCAAGATTTGATATGCTCCGGCATTTGTACATTTTCGTCTTTAGTTTCAAAGCCCATCACCTCACAAGCATATTCTACTACCAGTGATCTGAAAGCAGAATAAAGAAGTAAAAAAACAAACACAGAAAATATTTCTTTCAGCCTTATGTATATGGGATGGAAATGCAGATCCTTTTACCGGTTATTTGAAAAAGTACTGTACCTTGCAACTGTAAGAATGAAATCACAGTGGGGCTCAAATGCATGTGTCGTCTTTACTTTCCCATTAACATTTGTCCGGTGAAGGAGTACTTTGAAATGAGACAATGTGCCACCTTGCCTNGGACCATCGAGGGTATGCAAATGCAAAAATATTGAAGTTGTACTACAATCCTTCGTTTGGACTTTATGGCCTTGTTATATGGGTCTAAGCGGAAGTTTATCCGACATAAATTTTTCGGGAATGTCAGTGCCAGTAGGGAGTTTTCGCTAAGCCGAGGCAGTTTCGGAGCGCAGGTAGCGATGGAAAAACGTGGCGCGCTTCGAAACTGCGGCGAGTGTTCAGATAGGCACAGAGGTGTGTCGACGGAAAACTTGATTGGTGTCTGATTAATTAATTATCAGTTACAGCCACACTGTATTCAATGAGGACCCTAACCCACTGCTTCAACACATGTAGGTGTCAATAGTGGTTAAAACTATTGAGCAGAAAGGGACATTCAGGTCATAATCAATTTCATACACAAGCATCCTTCGCAGTTACGCCTAAAATTAGCGGATACACGCCTATTCACGAAAGAGTGAGCTAAATGACTTGCCAAAAACACATTCGCAAAGCTAGTTCTTCTTTCAAAAACATCTAATTTGTGCCTTTTAAAAATATATATGCATACATGCCTACGTTTCGTCAGTATGCATTTTTTTGAGTCTCCATGATTTTGAAATGCTAAAAGAATAAAATAGAACGGTTTGCGCGCCATTCCATTTTTTTACTTTGTGTCGCTCCAAGGCTTTGCAAACGCTCGTTCCCAAGCTTCAACCTATGACCACTCGATTCGAGATTTCATAATCTTGCTCAGTTCTGTGAAAATCAACTACTACGTCTACTACAGTGCTGCTGTATCCGCCGGTGTGAAATATGCGCGAGACTGATAGCTGCTGTGCTGTGTTCCACGAACACTCCACGGATTGACATGGCGGATGATGGTTCTGCCAGGAAGCGGCGGGCATCTTCCACCCCGCCGAGAGATCTTAAACAAACAAAATTGAACTTTCTGGTGGCAAGCACAAGCACCAATTCTCTGAATGAGGAAGATGATGAAACCGGTAATGTCATAACACCATGGCAAAAAATGTGCCAGAAAAGATCATGCCAACATCTGCCAGAAAGACCATGTCAACATCTGCCAGAAATGCATAAGATTCATGTCCGTTCTTGTGCTAAAAAGCACACTTTACTGCGCATCATAACTATGATAGTGGACAGCACATAATAATCAGGTTCTATAATAGACTATTATAGGACCTGATTACTATGTGCTGTCCACTATCATAGTTATGATCCGCATTCGGAAAGCGCTTACGTTCACCGGCGTTGGTGTAGTGCAAAATATACTGTGCTCTTTTTGAATACATTAGAGCTCTGCCAGCGGTTTTTCAATGTGTGCTGAAAGCTAGACCTTGATTCTTTCCTGTCAGTTGAGCTAAATGGGAGCTCAGCGTTTGCTTTTGGAGACGGTATACCCGGGGGTGAGACGTTTGGACGTAGAGACGTAAGGTTGGCGAAACGATCCTACCAGGGACCATCGAGGGTATGCAAATTTATGCAAAAATATTGAAGTTCTACTACAATCCTTCGTTTGGACTTTATGGCCTTGTTATATGGGTCTAAGCGGGAGTTTATCCGACATAAATTTTTCTGGAATGTCAGTGCCAGTAGGGAGTTTTCGCTAAGCCTCCGAAACGCCGGGGGCTTGGCGTTTCGGGGCCTTTGCGAAAACTCTATATTCACATCCTTTCTCGACAAAAAAAACAGTTCGATGTATTTGAATTAGATTTTTCCGTCAGGGCCGAATCTATAGAATTATTGGGCCTGGTAAGTGCGGAGGAGTCTGTCTCAAGGAACTCCTGTTTCTCACTTGGATGGGGTCTTTTACTTGCCCTTGCAAAGACACAGGGAACAATGCACCATGGGTTAGCCGGGACCTGCCACCCACTTGCTAAGCGGACGCGATAACCACCAGACTATCGAGGCTCCTTCCTAGTACGACAACAGCCAATTTGAAACATCGCTTTTTTCAGGTCAGATATTTATATCACAAGACACAGGTCTTGTTGGTGACACCTCCCATAAGATACAACTCTTATCTGTTTTTCCCTAGAAAAAATGGATAAAATTTTCATTTTCAATCATAAAAAATCGTTGAGCAAATTTCGTAGAAACACTGACACGCATATTGTTTTCGTTTATGGCTTTACAAGGCGTCCTGGCATCTGTAATTTAGAAAAATCGTTCAAGTTTTTTGTGCTTGACCCAGCTGGAGAGTTTGAGGATGGGATTATAATGATGTCAAAGACAAGAATGTATTATTTATATTTTCTTAATGGATTTCGAAAATACACAAGAATAAAGTGCGCATACGACTAGGCCGACGAATGTCCGCCCTCTCTTGTCATCGAGCTGTGATTTTCAGATACCAATCCCACATTATTTTTAATTGTCCGGATTTAAAGGAATATAAAACCAAAATTTTCTTTGGTTGGATCAGACAGAAGCGCAGAAAGAAAGGAAACGGGGTCAACATTAGTTTTCTTTTTACCAGAATACTTTATTATCAGTTTGTGCTTCAGGAAATGGCAGCGTTTACTCTTAATGGTGATTTCGCGGCCTGCAGGAGACTTCCCGGCAAGCACGGACGGGTGGAGTTTCTTCTCTACAGAAAAAAAATCCAGTTGATCACGAAAAAAAACGGTCAAGATTCCCATGCCTCAGAGTGCAATTACCGACCTTGCGATCGATGATGTCAATGGTAGAATTATACTTATTCGCGCTGGGTCGGAAATGGTTACCATTGATTTGAATAAACTGCGTCAAAGTAAGCGACAATGTGAAATTACTGATGACGATTTGTTTGTTATCAAATTTCCAGGGACCTTATTCACAAAGCCTCCGTAAGGACTTACGGTACCGTAAACATTCCGTAACTAGATACGTGGTATTCACAAACGAACCGTAACTTTACGTATTTGCGTAAAGTGTCATGTAAATTGCTTACGTCCTATTCACAGAGCCACCGTAAGGAGTTACGGTACCGTAAACATCCCCGTAGAGGTTACGGTCTATTCACAAAGCCACCTTAATATACATAAAGGAGCGTCGGCCT
>NMRB01000090.1:156761-170427 GCA_002633025.1 Notospermus geniculatus
ATGACAGCACCCTATCTCCACAAAAGACGGAACAGCCATAATTGACGTCACAGAGGGGCTGGACTCTACAGTGTATTGATCCGTGAAAGTGATGCTGAAACAATGCGTAAATATCGCGATAGTCGAGAGATAGTAATCGAATCATGACAAATAATGAAAAGTTACACTCTGAGAAGATAATTAAAGCTACGCTGGCTAAAGACCAGCGTACAGTGTAGCTAAGAAAATGTGTTCACCGTCTGAAAATAAATTGTAACTCCCCCCCCCCCACGGAGCAGCCGTCACTACGGAGCAGCCGTAGTCGCGTCTCTGAGTACCTATGTATTTCAACAAACACGTGTCCTGAGTTGGATTCTATATTGGGCTTTCGGGGATTCCCCTTTTTAGGCGATAAAGTCACAAAAAACACGCCAAACGATCGCGGATTGAGCCAGTTAACGAACTTGACCTGTCTTTTATACTGATGTAGTCATCCCGTCAGTTTTAAGGGGATACATAAGTTATTTCGCAAGATATCGCTCGGAAACCATGTTGCCAGGAGAGGAACAGAGAAAGTCAGTAAAACCAATGAAGACCGCCACCATTGAGGTGGTGGCGGTCTTAATAATAAGAATCTTTCCTATACACAGGAAGAACCTCTGTGATAAAATTCAGTCAATTTTGGAAAGATGTAAGTGATTTGTAAAGGATAAAACTTTAAAATCAAACTGGGTAAAACCACGAAATTTGTACTTCTCCAGTCATGCTTAAAATACAGGGAGTGCAACTGGAGTATGGAACAGCCACATCAGATTCACTGGCCGTTGTATTTCAGCAGGGGTTTGTGTGAGCGGATGAAGAGGAGCGAGGTAAAAACCCCTGCTGTGGGAGGATGGAGGAATCGGGCTGGAAAATACAGAAAATCACCGTTAGATAAGGTGTAAAATTATCAGAACAGTTAATTCACAACCTTTCCTGTGCTATTGATTTGTTCTAACAAACCTATCATGATCGAGGTTGGTGATAAGAGAGTCTAATGACACGAGGGCCGAAAGCCAGCGCTTCAGGAGAAAAAGGGCCGAGATTGCAAGTTCCACTAAAGGTATTATAATGTTAACACGACCACGTGGCTGTGTTGATACATATTTATTGGGAATCTATAAACAGCGAACTGACGAACTAGCGAACTGGCGAACTGAGATGATCGAGTTGCACCGGAATTTTCTCTTTGCACGGCAAGTTTGACGCCCAGGGACACTTCCGGTAAACAGCCATACAGTGGGATTATTGCTAAAAGGGACTGAAAATTAACGCTATACCTACTGTAATTTGGGAATAGGGAGATAAGACCAATCCCTACAACTTTTAAAAAAGGGACCGATAGTAAATTCTCAAACACTTAGGAGCTGTTGGCCTACTTTGAGGCTATCCTTTCATGGTTTACGCTGAATATCAACCTCACGTCACCTCTTGGTAGGTAATTTAATTAATTGTGTCCGAGTGGTCAGCGAGGAAGGTGAGAGGTCAAGGGTCAAGGTCGTGTTGGTTTCATTGGAATATGTTAATAAATAACGGAGATATTCGAGAAAAACCGAAGATTCCCGAGTGATTCCGAACATTGCCGAGTACTCCCGAGTGATCATCCGCGACTTTGCACCCCTAGCGGAGGAATTTGGAACTAAGATAAGCGAGATACGCCCCCTATTGAGTTCATGACGCCCGCCTTCATTTCTTTTATAACAGGGTCTTAATTTTGTACAGTGGGGGTCTTACTTTTATAACAGGGTCTTAATTTTGTACTGTGGGGGTCTTACTTTTATAACAGGGTCTTAGTTTTGTATTGCGGGGTCTTATTTTTGTAGGTCTTAAGTCTTAGGTCTTAGTTTTGTAGACACCCGTAATTTAGTAAAGTGCTTTTCAGAATGTCCAGTCATTTTTGCACTCATTTTACCTTACAATGGAGCCTAACCACAAACCACAAATGGGCCAATTATGTGTGCATGATTGCATGACTATCTTGAATCAGAGTATAGACCTGAACAAGGTCCTATTAGAAGTCGGTCAACTATGAATTGACATGCACACGTTATTGTCCAATTTGTGGTTTGTGGTTAGGTTCCATCGCAAGGTAAAATGAGTGCAAAAATGACTGGACATTCTGAAAAGCACTTTAGTATGGATACTTCTATCCTTGCACTCCTATTCGATTGCACTTGCACTCCTTCGATTATTGCACTCCTATTATTGTCAGTATGGTGTAGTGCATGGTTGTGGGTTGAATTCTGAACATCTTTGGAGCGATGGTTGTGTGTAGTTTATGGTTATGATTCTTCAAGTTTTGACTTGAACTTCCGCTATTGACCACAAATGAGCGAAGGGTCGAACCCAGAACCTTGTACTCCGCCACAAGACTCACAGCTCCTAGGTCCTTGAGAACTTTTGAAAAATTGTAGAATGAAGTCGTCCCCAAATATTAGGGGCCAGACATAATTAATCGGGGAAGTCATCGCTGCTACGAAGAACAAGGCAACGAAAAAGCGAAACGTTCTTCCAGATACAGATATTGAGCCTCTTACTTCAGACGAGCTTGACAGGCTGTCGCGCAAATTGGTCATTACTGAAGACAGAGTACAAAATTACTTTGATCATCACTGGGAAGTACTGCACGCCGCAGAGGAGCAGCGAAGGCTGCCCAAACAAGGGCAAACAGAAAGTAATTTCAAAATAGTACATGTATTAGTAGTCTTGTTGGATTTCGTTATCACTTACCAGAATCAAACAATCGTTTACCTCTGTTGGCTGTCCGATGATTATCATTTCTTTCCACAAGGTGTTATTCTGCGTTCTCTGTATCGTCGTCATAGGTGGAAAACCAGCAGATTGTCTGATCTTTGCTGAATATTCCTTTCTGAATCTAAAAATGTTTCGTCTGAATATTTCAGAATGAGTGAACCGTAATGAACGACATGGATGAGGTTCTTGCTATCAACCGGGTGTAGACATGGGTATTGGCAGAAATTTGAAGCCACTTGTAAGATTGAACCAGATTGAAAACTCTTTCCCTGTCTTGTGTACACACCAGGAGGTGTGGTCCATGTAATCAATAATTTTGTGAGCATTGTTTGTGAGTTGGTTTTTCGAAACATTGGGCTGCCCAGGACATGAATCTTACTAATAATCTTATAATTTTCTTAGTAAGTATCTTGGCTATTTCTTAGTAAGATCTTAGTAAGAAAAATCTTATCCGCAGTTATATGCGCTCAGAAATAACCGAGCTACAGAGTAGTTTTGAATGGACCATATTTTCGACAAATTGATATCGTACTTGATCTCTGGTTCGGGCACTCTGACAATCCGATGAATAATAACGGTTTTACAATGCTAACTTTGTAGCATGTTTGGGCCGTAACCATTATGCATTCCCCCTTGCCTTGATACACATGATTGCTTAACCTGTTCTATTTTAGAGGATTGGAATGGCTCACTTATAACCAGAGGAGTGCAAGGTGCAATAGGTCAGTGGCTCAGATCAACCAGATGACAGGCTTTCTGCCGGCCCTATAATTCCTATAAATTCCTATATTTTTTTGTTCTCCCTATAAATTCCTATTTTTTGAAAAATTTGCCCTATAAGCCCTAGTTTTTGGTTTCCCTTGACCCTATAATTTCCTATTTTCTCTTTTCTGGTATTTCCACGTGAGCTCGCGAGTCCGCGAATGCTGTGATTCCTGTCATTGGCATACAAGCTTTACTGTATGCCCAGGCGGGTATCCAAGGAGGGGTCCGAACCCCCCCCCCCCCTCTGTTAACGCAGGTTATAGATTTATTTACCCGCATCACTTCAAATAACAGGGAGAGTGTCAAGCAGGTGAAGGGTCTAGCGAGTTCTCGAAACTTCGGACCCCTGCTCCGATATAGTTGTAGTACCCGCAAAAGTTCTGTTATTAGTAAGCCCATCAGGTATCCGTTGTAATGTGGCGGATGTGACCAAATTCACTCAGTCAAGACATGTTCAAGGCTGAAATGCTGGGAAATGGCGTCTTTGGCGTGCAGAATTTACAAAATTTCCTACGCGAGGGGGGACACACCCCTCGCGCTCCCCCACCGCCTCCTCACTCAATGGCCCTCAAGCCCTTGGACCCACTCGGGCTCGAGATCCTGGAGACACGCCTGATGTCAGTATGCCAGCTTCAGGGACCAGCATATCGTTAGAGGGGGCGGGGCGGTGTTGCCCCTCCCCCCTCTTGCTTTCCACCACCAATTTTTTTTTCTTCTCAATAACTTGCAACAATAAGCAAAATACTGAGGTAAAATAAAGTTTCTCTTTTGATGCTGAGATGCCAGGAAAGCATGTCTACGGCCTTCTAAATTTCAAAATTTTCTGGGGGAGACCCCTGTCGGTACTGGCACTTTCACCGGCCCTGCGCCTCCCTCTGTCAGTCATTGATCCGCGCCCGCAGTATATGTAACTAGGTCTGGTTCTCACATGATTTACTGTGCCAAACATGTCAAATATGTCAAATATTGTGGGCGAAAGCCCTATAATACCCTATATTTGCCTACAAACCATCCCTATAAATCCCTATTTTTGGGATGGAAAAGCCCTATATTTCCCCCTATAATATCCTTGCAGAGCAGCAGAAAGCCTGAGATGATGCAAGATTATGTAAAATGAGTCAATGTGGGAAGGTGTATTTCTGCAACAAATTTCCTAAGGCCCTGTTTATCTAACGATGTCGTCAACCCGGGGAATTGACGTCTCCCTTACATTATGATAAACTTGGTAAACTCGACGACAAATAAAAAATTCACTAATCCGTTAACTGTCAAGTCTGTGTTTTCCTGAGATGATGTCGTCATTGCATTAGCATACAATTAGCATATCGTAGTCACAAGAAAATTTTTCTCCACATGGTACAAAACCTGTAACTTCAAAGGGCTGTAGGCCTATCAACCTTATTACTCAACATTTCTTCTTCAAGTAAAAAAGCATTGTAAGGCCATAAAAATGTTGTAAGTTCTAAAAATATCGTAATATAGTAGGGGTAGCATAATGGTACATAGAACAGCTCAGGTATAATACAAGCTGTTCCATTTACCATTCATTATGCTACCCCTCTATATTACATTATTATTAGAACTTAGACATTTTTTTATGACGTGGACTCGCGTCGAGGTAAGTTGGATTCTCCCGTATACTTTCTGAACAGAATAAGGAAATTGTATATGAAGCTTGGACTTCAAAGACCAGACAGCTAAAAAAGGAGAAACAGGCTGCACTATCATGATCGAGGTTGGTGATAAGAGAGTCTAATGACACGAGGGCCGAAAGCCAGCACTTCAGGAGAAAAAGGGCCGAGATTGCAAGTTCCACTAAAGGTATTATGATGTTAACACGACCACGTGGCTGTGTTGATACATATTTATTGGGAATCTATAAACAGCGAACTGACGAACTAGCGAACTGGCGAACTGAGATGATCGAGTTGCACCGGAATTTTCTCTTTGCACGGCAAGTTTGACGCCCAGGGACACTTCCAGTAAACAGCCACACAGTGGGATTATTGCTAAAAGGGACTGAAAATTAACGCTATACCTACTATAATTTGGGAATAGGGAGATAAGACCAATCCCTACAACTTTTCAAAAGGGACCGATAGTAAATTCTCAAACACTAATACTAGTGTCCCACTGGCGAATTTTGGTCTGCGACAAGGGACGAATGAAAAAATCGTAGCTTTTCGTAACTGTTCTTAGACTGTCGTCNCTTGAATCAGAGTATAGACCTGAACAAGGTCCTATTAGAAGTCGGTCAACTATGAATTGACATGCACACGTTATTGTCCAATTTGTGGTTTGTGGTTAGGTTCCATCGCAAGGTAAAATGAGTGCAAAAATGACTGGACATTCTGAAAAGCACTTTAGTATGGATACTTCTATCCTTGCACTCCTATTCGATTGCACTTGCACTCCTTCGATTATTGCACTCCTATTATTGTCAGTATGGTGTAGTGCATGGTTGTGGGTTGAATTCTGAACATCTTTGGAGCGAATGGTTGTGTGTAGTTTATGGTTATGATTCTTCAAGTTTTGACTTGAACTTCCGCTATTGACCACAAATGAGCGAAGGGTCGAACCCAGAACCTTGTACTCCTCCACAAGACTCACAGCTCCTAGGTCCTTGAGAACTTTTGAAAAATTGTAGAATGAAGTCGTCCCCAAATATTAGGGGCCAGACATAATTAATCGGGGAAGTCATCGCTGCTACGAAGAACAAGGCAACGAAAAAGCGAAACGTTCTTCCAGATACAGATATTGAGCCTCTTACTTCAGACGAGCTTGACAGGCTGTCGCGCAAATTGGTCATTACTGAAGACAGAGTACAAAATTACTTTCATCATCACTGGGAAGTACTGCACGCCGCAGAGGAGCAGCGAAGGCTGCCCAAACAAGGGCAAACAGAAAGTAATTTCAAAATAGTACATGTATTAGTAGTCTTGTTGGATTTCGTTATCACTTACCAGAATCAAACAATCGTTTACCTCTGTTGGCTGTCCGGTGATTATCATTTCTTTCCACAAGGTGTTATTCTGTGTTCTCTGTATCGTCGTCATAGGTGGAAAACCAGCAGATTGTCTGATCTTTGCTGAATATTCCTTTCTGAATCTAAAAATGTTTCGTCTGAATATTTCAGAATGAGTGAACCGTAATGAACGACATGGATGGGGTTCTTGCTATCAACCGGGTGTAGACATGGGTATTGGCAGAAATTTGAAGCCACTTGTAAGATTGAACCAGATTGAAAACTCTTTCCCTGTCTTGTGTACACACCAGGAGGTGTGGTCCATGTAATCAATAATTTTGTGAGCATTGTTTGTGAGTTGGTTTTTCGAAACATTGGGCTGAGTTTAGATCGAAGCACACGCAGGCGAACAATGGCTTCACAAAGGATTCATCCCCATGAAACCTTTGTTATGGTTCCCGATCAATCAGATCGGGCGTGCGTGCGTGCGTGCTTGCGTGCGTGCGTGCGTGCGTGCGTGCGCGCGCGCGTGCGTGCGTGTGTGGGTGTGTGTGCGTGTGTGTTTGTGTGTGTGTCTGTGTGTCCGGTCTGTCACACCTTCATATCTCACCTCCTTGAAGAGCTACAGCCTTGGAAACAAATCCTACCCCTAGGTTTGTGAGCCTGGGTTCCAATCCATGAAACGACTGAACAAACAAGGAATCCAATACCACTGCAGCCCCTTGAATAATCACTTGATCTAATACAGTAAATGAAAAAAATCTTCAAAACCTCGGTCATTTCAATGACTGAGGTGATTTTTCACTGAATGTCCAGTGTTAACATTTCATTTTTATTATTAGCAAATGCAAATCTTATGACGTTATGAGTTGGGAAATACCTTCTCCCACGGATTCTCAGGAAGAGAACGGATCGCAACAGATCGCCATACGCAGTGGAAAAATGAGCGTGTGCCCTTACAAGCATCACATCATCTTGTTACTAAACTTTCTTAGTAGTATTATTCTTATTAAGATATTAGTAAGATTTTTCTTGACCAAAATCTTAGTAAGATTTTTCCTACTAATATCTTAGCAGGAAAAATCTTACTAATTGTTTTCTTATAAGATTCTTAGAAGATAAATCGTAGTAAGATTTTTCTGACTAAGATATTAGTAAGAAAAATCTTAGTAAGGAAACTCTTAGTAAGATTTTTCTTGTAAGATTCTTACAAGAAAAATCTTGGTAAGATTTTTCTTGTAAGAATCTTAAAAGAAAAGTCTTAGTAAGAGTTTTCTTACTAAGATCTTACTAAGAAATAGCTAAGATACTTACTAAGAAAATTATAAGATAATTAGTAAGATTCATGTCCTGGGTGAATTTAGATCGAAGCACACGCGACACGAACACGCAGGCGAACAATGGCTTCACAAAGGATTCATCCCCATGAAACCTTTGTTATGGTTCCCGATCAATCAGATCGGGCGTGCGTGCGTGCGTGCGCGCGCGCGTGCGTGCGTGTGTGGGTGTGTGTGTGTGTGTCCGGTCTGTCACACCTTCATATCTCACCTCCTTGAAGAGCTACAGCCTTGGAAACAAATCCTACCCCTAGGTTTGTGAGCCTGGGCAATCCAATGAGCCAATAATTTTAAATCTCAGATGCCTCCATCATGATGTAATCAACATATCGGACTTGATATTTTGTCTGTCACGCTTAACTCGGCTCCTTCAACACCTACAGCAATGGAAATAAGTTCTACCCTTAGGTTTTCATATCTTAGGAATTGAATGGGCTGGTACTTTTGATGCGAGATGTTGGGGTCATGGTGATATCGATATCACGAATTTGATTTGATTTGAGCACATCAAAATGGCAACCAGCAGGCTGCCTGTCATGCCTGTAAGGTCCTCTTAAACAAGCGGGAACCATCAGACATTTACAATGTCATCTTGTTCGCCTACCTGTTTGTGTTGCGTGTGCCTCGATGTAAACTCAGCCTAAGGCACTTACTGAAAATTGCAAAAAGGGAAAAATAGAATTCAGTTTTGTTTTTGTTTTTGTCATCATTGGACATTTGCCAACGTTGAAGACATCTCCTTAACTGATAAGGATTTTCGGTTGGGAGACTTTTGTCCTGGAGGAATAAACGGAATAAAAGGTTTCATTCCCCGAAAGGTCATGTAAATCATAGTATTGGTGCCAAAGTCAATCAAATGTGTTTTGGATATTTTTCTTATTTTAACTCGTTGAGCCCCAGCCATTTTTGGAAGAAACTGTCTTTTGGCAGCAGGGGGTTCGACATGGGTCTAGTAATTTTGCTCTTACTCCTTAACCGTGCATGATTTCGAAGCAATTTTTAACAGTGAATAGACAAGACCGCGCTCGTTACGTCATTCCTCAATGAAGACCCTGCGACGTGGCGTTCTCGCACAGTCGCCTTTTGAAAACGCCAGCACTGCCATTCGACAGGGCCAGTTTTGAGCACACTGACGTACAAATAAATTCCCTAAATGCTTCTCGGTGGTGTGGCGTGCAAACTGGACATGTAGCCCTATAGTGCGGCAAAAACCCTATCCAACAACGTCAATCCCAGTGACTCAGCCAATTCGAAAGTATTTTTGCTCGATTTTTGAAAAAAAATCGCTAAATCAGCGGTTAAGTTCTCTTTTATATGCCCTTAATTTCTGCTCAATCGGACCATTAATAACTGAGTTATGAGCAAAAGAATGCGGCAGTGTCGGCCACCTAACTGAAACCGAGTTATCTCGGCCTTGGGGGTCAAAGAGTCAATAAAAAAATATTTTTTTACTGTATAAATTAGTGTTCTTTGTTTTACTGTTTACACGTAGGCTTTCTCTATCCCTGGTCATAGGAGCCGCCCCCACTATGTGTGTCGAATTCCTGGCGTCCTCACTAAACTGCTGTCGAAAAAAAGGAGATCTCCTGGGGGTTGAAGAAAAAAGCAGTGTCAAATTCCTGGCGAAAGTGCTGGTGGTTCTGGGTGAACTGGTGTCGAGTTCTGGGTGAACAGTTTCCCTTCAAGTGTCGAATAAGTGTCGAATGTCTGAACGGGGTTTCAGACATCTCATTGACCGGTGCATTGTGTAAACATTAAATCCGTAGTACATGTCATTTAAGGCTAACTTTGACCCCTCAGCATTGACATCAGGGGTCTTGTAGGATTTTGTTTTATAATTTTTTAACTTAAAAAAAAAATAATATCAACATTACTGAAATTTCCGTGCTTATTTGATACACATTTTGCCAGAAAGTGGGGTTATCTGAAAATATGATTTGAGGCTGGAATTGGAAATAATCTATTCAGATTGGAATAGGTGATTTCCATAAATTATATTGCGTCAACCAAGTTTTGGATGGTTACATTCCCAAATGGAACCTTCCGCTGTGGAAGGTGGAATGGAGAACCTTTTAGGATTCCATAATGAACCCATGATGAACCTTAACAAAGGTTCTATAAGGAACCATAAACATACTATGAAATGGTTCAATGAGGAACCATCTGATAGACGAAGGCTTCTTTAAGGAACCATGTGATAGGGTTCTATAAAGAACCAACCCAATATGGTCCTACAAAGAACCTAAAAGGGTGTTCCCCAGGGACAAGTCATAGAACCCTTTTGTGTTCTTTGTAGAACCATTTGTTCTTATAGTGTACCCGGTCCTCAATTTTGAAGCATTCTGTTGACTTGTTTAGAAAAAAAAGACGATTTTTCTTTTTAATAATTTATTGTATGTATCCCTACACCAAATGGATTATTTTCAGGCTATCCATATAGGTGCGAATGTGGATGTCGAATCGACGAAAGCAGTTTCTTACATGGAGTCTAGAAATAAAGAGGAGAAAAACAATTTCTAATCAACCCGTTCAGTGGTGTCAACGTGTCATATTCATGGGATGTGGTACCAGAGGGCTTCAAAATGACCAGTGATTTGTAATCGAATCCATAGCGTGATCGATTACATGCGCCGCGCTTCCGCGAGTAAGCGCCACAGTGCTCTTGTTAATTCTGACGTCACAACTCGCGCCTGGCCCAAGTCAGCGAGGTATTAGGCGTTCATCATGTTCATTGCGAGGTAATAAGCCCATGTGAATAGGTAATCATATTGCAATAGGAGATCTGGCTCTTACCTAGAGTGAGTGCACCCTACTTTAGTTGTCCAGTCTAATTGTCAGGTAATTATCTCATTTTTCGTGAATGTGGTGGAAATTATTCATGATAGAACAGGCCTAATCAGTTACCACACTGGCCTAGGCCTGCTGTAATGACCATTTTTGGGCGTTTCAACAGTGTACAGCAGGATTTATTGTCAAGTATCAGAATGCATTGTCTTTGCTACTGTTACGTACTATTACTGCTTCTCTTCATGGTGATTGTTACTCTTTCATATTCAAGTATAACCAAAATTATCCAAATCGGACCAATACTTTCTGAAATATGCACACATAGGACTGGGCTCGTTCTTCCTCCAGCCCCTTCGATCAACTACATCCTCTTGA
Organism: Notospermus geniculatus; assembly: GCA_002633025.1. Lineage (NCBI taxonomy): Eukaryota > Metazoa > Nemertea > Pilidiophora > Heteronemertea > Lineidae > Notospermus > Notospermus geniculatus. Next base: position 167,763 of record NMRB01000090.1, read on the forward strand.
AATAACGCATGTCGGCCATTTTCACTTACGGTAAAAGCACTGCAAACATCACAGATAGTGAACTCAGAATAAAACTGTAGGTGTCAGATGCTCGCTTCGTTCCTTGCATTTACAAATTGGGCATCCATCGGGGCCCTTCTGAAAGCCATTTTCGCAGTACATCTCACACATCACACGACTGCACTCTGCGAAATAGAGGGCTTCGTTAAAAATATGTGTGATTTCGGTTGACGCAGGTATCAAAAATCTCGTACAGCGCCCCTTATGACATAGCAGCAACTATGGTATTTAAAATTTGCTGCATAAAATACATAAACACAACTATCAGAGGTTAACATGGTCCTGAAAGGACATCAGAGGCAAAACAAGACCAGTGTAATATTGACTGTTATTGACTGTCTTGCTCCACCAGCAGAATGCCCAACCTCGTCCCCAGGGGTATAGTTCGCTCAGACAACCTCGGACCACTCGCTCGCTAACCCCTGGAATCAGCTTCGGTTAATAATCCAGGAATCTTGGGACTAAGTATAGGTGGCAGCACGAGTCAAAATAATCAATTTGAAATACTTACTTGTGCTTTTTAAATTCATTTTACCAAAAATCATCAAACCTGGAAACAGATATCCTTCTGGCTTGATCCAAAATATTTTGAAAATTTCTTTGGGTACCGTATATCCTTGGGTATATTTGACGGTTTCCCGTCAACCAATCACATGCGTTAAATCGAAAGCTTATGCTAGGGGTTAGTGACGCGACCGCCATATTGTCAGAAAGCGAACTATACCCCTGGGGACGAGGTTGCCGAATGCTGGACAATCTTACTATAATTCACTGAATGTAACTAGGTCAATGTTTGTTCGCGTAAGGCTCCGTCTCTCCCAACTTTCCTGCGCCTAGAAATGTCTGCAAACGGTTTTTCCCGTATTTCTTAACCTCGATTAGGCATGTTTCACATTTTATATTCCACTATTTCCAGAGATTTTTTGGTGACTTTTGGGACTTTTTCACATGACAACGGATTTGGGATTTCCCAAACGGGGAATCCCCAGTGACGTCACGGATTGTCTCATTACCCTGAATGGGTAGTGTTTCATTCAGCAACCCACTGTGCTTACACATTTCAACCTGCACACGGGTAAGTAGTAGGGAATTGAAAGGATCTGGATGGAAGAGGAAGATTTCCATCACGCGCGTACCCGAGCTTAATGCTAGCATAACTGACTTGACCCGTTTCGCAAGGTAAAATTCACACTAAAATCATAGCAGATATAGGCCTATTATTCCCAGGTACTAATTTCATAGATTTACGGTCATAGAGTTGTATGCTTGGCATTAAACTCGTGTGTACATATCTAACAGATGTTATCGATGAAAGGCAGTTGAGTTATTGAACGTGGCATGATGTTGTGTATGACTTATATAGGCGGGGATCATTATATCAGTGTCTCAGAAATGATAGGACGTGTTTCAGCGTTAAAGTTCAAACCTTTGAAAATTCGTATTTAGGCAAAGAATTGGTTACATTCCCAGGAAGTTGTAGGTAAGTATACTTTCCTTTTAAATTGCGTTAGCCTAGGCGCCATTTTTATTGCCTAGAATTCCCAATCCTTGATGTTGAGCGCAGAGTTGATGCTAGGCTTAGAGTTGGTGTTGAGTCTAGAGTTAGGGTTAGGGGTTAGGGGTTTAAATGAAAGTACAGTTAATTAGGAATCCATGTGGTTTGTACTTTCAGGGTGACTGGTTTGTGACGTCAAACTCATGAATAATATGGAACACAGTTTCTGGCGCCACGTTGACTGTCTGGTCTTGAACAGTTTCTTCATAATAATAAAACCACTTGAAATCAGTGACACCTGCAGGCCGCCTTATAAAAAGATGCCATAAAAAAATATACCGGTACTCTCATACTTTGACTATTTCTACCTTAGTGAAAATTCTCCTATTGGGAGAATTTTTTGGAAAAAAATTTTTTGTTCAGAATTTTGTGCTGAGTCACATGGTGCAATTAGTTTTTGTGCCCGAAGCTTCTAAATACCATTTTTTGGCAGTTTTTGTTGGGGCCCAAATTCAAATTTCCAGACATTTTTATCTCATTACTACAGCGCCATCTCTTGGTGAATGCTGGAACTAAACATCAACAGTGCTGCCATCTCATGACTACTTTAAGAACTAAACATCAACAGTGCTGCCATCTCTTGGTGAATGCTGGAACTAAACCCCTAAAGAGTGCTGCCATCTCGTGGTGATTTTTGGAACTAAATCTACCTAACTAAATGGACACTATGCTTAGAGAAATTTTCCTGTTTGAGCCACATAACGCAATTATTTCTGGTGTCACTAATTCAGGTAAGACATACTTCATTTTGGACATGATTGAGACGATTTATAAGGACTTTTTTGAGAACATAATCCTCTTTTGCCCAACCTTTGATTATAATCAGACATATAACCGGCAATGGCTCTTTAAGGACAGAAATTTCATTGTCATCGACCCAGCATTGGTAAAAACTAATCTCAACGCAGTTTTATGGTGTTGTATGGAGATTTTTAAAGGTACGAACACTCTCTTTATAATTGATGACTGTGCTAACTTGCAAGATAGTAAACGAAAGGCGACAGAGATATGTAATTTAGGGTTTTCTGGTAGGCATTATCAAATTTCAAC
>NMRB01000090.1:170556-182015 GCA_002633025.1 Notospermus geniculatus
ATGTATTAGGGTATGTGTTTGTCATGTGCTATGTGCAGCACGACGGCAAGCAAACATGCTTGCAAACTAGATTATTCATTCTAATTTTCTTAGATGACAAACATCCTGAAAATTGCCTACTAAAATTGTCTAACAAATTACAAGGCCGGCTTACTGTATTTTGCGTAATCATTACGCCTGGCGTAATGCTGTGGAGAAAACCGGGAAACATGGTACCTTTTTCGATGCCTATGCAGAAACATACACCCAATGCATGTGCGGAACCTCGGGGACGAGGTCAGTTAGTTCCGCTGAAGGAGTGTTCACTATTGCTAATATCTGTAAAATCGAGCATATTTTTCTCGATTCGAACCTATTACTTGTAATGTTGGGATCCAGCTCATTATATTTCTGGTAGCTCGACTTGAAAGAGCCAGCCTGAAGAAGACCCCAACCGGTTGGGGTCGAAAATTTGCTAAAATTTCTGGAGGATGACTTCGGTTATTATACCAAAATAAAAACACACAGGAAAAGCGGCGAAAAAAACCCACCCCAGCAAGGAGTCGAACCTGAGGTTTATCAGGCAAACGCTCTAGCCGATTGAGCTACCGAGACAGCTGGCAGCGGTGGGGTTACATTGGGACATGCTTATCGGTGGGCATGAGTATTCATTATTCAATGAGCTGCTTTGCGGCCATTGATCCCAGTGGAATGAATATTAATTAGCTGAACGTGCATCCAAGAAAATATTCGCACTGCACACAGAGCTGTTCGCTGTGCAAATAAACAATTTGTAGATGAATGATATCCATATACGGGAGAATCCAACTTACCTTACTTAACTTGTAAGTTCTAAAAATATCGTAATATAGTAGGGGTAGCATAGTGGTAGATGGAACAGCTTAGGTAGAATACAAGCTGTCCCATTTACCATTATGCTACCCCTCTACATTACGGTATGTTGGATTCTCCCGTATTTGCATGTCTGAAATATCAAGATCTCAGCTTGCATACATGTAGTTTTGAATTTATTGAAAATTTCTTTGGGGTCATTTTGTGCCCACGCGATATAGCAGTAATCATGGATAGTTGGACAACGAAGAATCAAACAGGGAGAAATTGCGCATTAATTGCCCGCTTTTCCTGCGATTTTCGGCTTTGTTTTGCTCTTAATCGCTTAATGATTTTTATGAAGTATCCGTTTTACCTGACAGGTAACTTAGTCATCCAGGAGGCTATAGAGAGACTTGTGATATCCGTGTGAAATCTTCACGTATTCCAGAAAATTTGAATCTGGGCATTTTTATACCTTAATAAGTTCATAACGGGTAACTAAAATAATGTTTTGGCAAAAACTCGCTATATCTCCATAGGCACCTGGGCCCATATTCATAAACATATTTATTATTTATTATTTATTTATTAAGGCGTTAGCGTGCCAACAGCACATTACGGCGCTGCCTGAACAAATTTGTACATAATAATTATGAGATAGCGAAGTGAGAATAGGTGCATATATGCAGTAGGTGCATATGTGGCTACGGTGCTACTAGGTATGTATCAAAACTAAACTTATAAAGGTCGAGTTTTCGGCCATGAACATTTGATACTACATTCTGTCAAATGACCATGGCCACTCTGCAAAATAGGGCCTACACTCATAGGAGGGATTAATGAGCGTTTCAATCACGGTCTCGACTGGTACCACGATCCTCCGCTAGGAATGATACCAATCTAATCACGGCGGTGTGTTGAATAACTTTCCGCAATAACTCCTCCCACTTGTAGTACTTGTGGCGCTGTAGTGTGGCGGCGAAAATCTCTCTCCCGCGAGTGGGTCAGGCTTTTACTGCTATCACAATGCATAAGCGTACTTTTCTTTGAAGAATACGTCTTGTAATTGACCCCGCCTCCTATTCATGACCCGAACGTAACATGAACGTATGCCTTGGTCACATGCTATAAACTCACCAATCATTGATGGCGTTCCATGAGTCATGGACGAAAATTTTACGCTTTCGTTTCGGACTTTAGTCCTTTACCTCTTGAGCCTTTTGTTTCTGGTTCGATTGTTGCGACGAGTTCTTTGAATGACCACCCTTCGATGTAGTCGGTTTCGGCCCCAGGCAAAGAGCTGTGTGATGGTTTTTCTGACACTTACGACATGTGTGTTTTGAACGGCAGTCCTTGATCTTATGACGACCGATACAATTGAAGCACAATTGAAGTTTCCGGACCTGAGCCATCCGATCTGCTGTTTGAGAAAATTCGGTGCACTCAGCCGGATAATGCGTCCCTTTGCAAAACACACAATACGGCTTTCGTACTGTCTTCGCGTCCGTGTGAAAGGTTACCGTACTGGGTTGATCCATGTTGTCATCCAAAGAATCAGAGTCATTGGAATCAGGCGTTATCAAGTCCCCTGCCTCAAGGGCCTCAATTTCCTTAGACAATTCTGTGCGCAAATCAGTCAGTGTCCACTCTGTTGAACCATGCTCACGGGCAAGTGTTTGTTTCGTTGAGGCAGGTAGTTTTTTCAATATGACAGGAACAAGGAAATCACCGTAAGACTTGTGCGATTTTCCAAGAGCCTCAAGGCCCCGGATATGACCTTCGACAGTGTCATAAAAATGACGTAGTCCTTTTGCGTCACAAGTGGGCGTTGGTAAATTCAAGAAACCATCCATGTTCGCGGCAATGACCTTATGCGTTTGACCGTAACGATTGCGTAACAACTCCAGAGCGTGTGAATAGTTCGAACTTGTCAAAGCCAAACCCTGGATGGTTCGAGCGGCCTCGCCCTTCAGCTGTCCTTTCAAATAACGAAACTTTTGCACGTCATCTAACTTGGGGTTGTTATGAATGACGGCAGTAAACCCATCATCGAATGATTGCCAATGCAAGATGTCCCCGTCGAACGTCTCCAAATCCAATTTTGGCAAACGGCAGTATGACTTGTCTGATGACGAACCGGTTTTCGATGTAGTGAATGAAGTATCTGACGAATCACTCCTTGAATGTAAACGTTTTAATCTTAATTTCAGAATGTCATAATCCTGCTGTGCCTCGAATTCGACAACCGCTTTCTCGAGTTGTTCCGTCGGTACCAACTTCAGAATGGCCGCGTCTAGCCGCTGGAGAAATTCGATTCACCAATAAATGTTGGGGAGGTTCGTAGGAATTGCAGAGGAGAGCCTTGAGATCACTTCGTGGAAGGTCAGCCAGATCCCCAGCGTGGCCCAACGGCTAAAAATGGACACAACTTGTTCCCTTGAATTCTGACTGGCAAAAGCCCTTTATTTCGAACACAGAAAAAAAATAAATAGGAACAAGCACATGTAACACATAGCACATAACACATAACACTATGAAACGTGACAAGACATCGTAAAGCTGAACAATAAAAGAGTATTGACTTGGTTGACTGGACTGACCAGGCCTATGGCCGCGACAGCGAGGACTGAATATATGTTTGCTGCACATTTAGCCTATTAGAATACACAAAATTATCAAATACAATGTAATGTAATGCTTTGCTGTGTTGAATAGGATATCTTCATTCCACGGAGTGTCACGGCTTATAAATTTGACCAACTACATCCCTTGGACTCATTCATGTCGGCCTTTTTCTTTAGAGTACAAGTGCTGCAGACAACACAGATAGTGAACTGTGAATGAAATTGTAGGTGTCAGGAGTGAGAAACGTACCTTTGTATGACACTTGAATGGTCATTTCGAAGCCTTTATCATCAGCATCAGCTGTTTCATCGGTTGTAAACTTAACTGTAAGTTTCCCAGATGTGACCGCTGCTACAGTCTGTGCAGTCTTACCGCAGACGTTCTTTGCAGCTGCAGTGCCGTCGACATACTCAATCTTGTCCTTGGCACATCCGGGCATCGTTCCCGTAACACTAACTTTAGGGAAGGCAATTTTTACACCCTGCAGCGAACCCAAAAAATCATGTTCCAGCTTTAATGAAGACCTCTGAGGCAGGCTTTTTGATGTACGTTTTTCGTGCTTACCCCCTTGGAATCATGCACCAGTGCTTGGTGTAACAGTTAAAAGCAATTTCAAATCTTTCTGACGGCGTCGAATGACATGTTGAGATTTATTTTTAAAGCGGTTCTCTCCTCTGCACCCTGCCCGACCAAATACTGTTGCTGCACGTCGTGGTAATTCTAAGATGACGGCTGCTGACACAAGAATGGCTAAAGTGACAAGTGTACGAATTCCTTTTGAAGAAAAACGGCAAAATCCGGAATATATCTGAAAGTATTACTTAAATCAATGGAAAATATGTTTATACTCACGAAGATATCTTTATTCCATTCGTAGATCCATTCGCAATTCATTGAATTTGGATATCCTTGCCCATAGGCGATCACATGGTTTTCCTGAACCTTGTCGAGTTGTGTTGGTGTCCTTTTCACGGGCTTACAGGCTTTGATAACTAAAACAGGAGGGGTCAATCTTAGAACACAGTATGTGCTGATAGCTGAGGGACTGAGTCTAGTAGCACGATGTACTGTATAGCCTACATAGGCCGTCCCCTAAACGGAAAGAGCTCGAAAAAATCCCCTTCTAGTAGTTAATGTTTATAAGTCGGAAACAACTTCGAAACTAAACACTAGATCCTAACGGAGGGACGACAATGAAAAAAGATATAAGCCACGTGTAAGCTTAATTCAACCTCTGATATTTTGGCGGGGAAGAAACTGCGATAGTGGCGACGGAAGGGTCAGAAATGCGACAAGTGTCTAAATATTGCGGTGATCGCAAATTTTGAAAATCGTGAGGGAGGGCTGCATGTGTTTGCTGCAATTTAGGCGATAAGAATACACAAAAATATCAAATAATACAACTTACCTTACTGTTTTGATTAAACAAAGGGTATCTTCATTCCACACAGTTTCACGGCTTATAAATTTAATCAACTACGTCCCTTGGACTCATTCATGTCGGCCTTTTTATTTAGAGTACAAGTGCTGCAGACATCACAGATAGTGAACTGTGAATGAAATTGTAGGTGTCAAGAGTGAGAAACGTACCTTTGTATGACACTTGAATGGTCATTTCGAAGCCTTTATCATCAGCATCAGCTGTTTCATCGGTTGTAAACTTAACTGTGAGTTTCCCAGATGTGACCGCTGCTGCAGCCTGTGTAGTCTTACCGCAGACCTTCTTGGCAGCTGCAGTGCCGTCGATATACTCAATCTTGTCCTTGGCACATCCGGGCATCGATCCCGTAACACTAACTTTAGGGAAGGCAATTTTTACATCCTGTAATGAACCCAAAAAAATCATGTTCCAGCTTTAATGAAGACCTCTGAGGCAGGCTTTTGATGTGCGCTTTTCGTATTTATAGGCTACTCCCTTGGAATCAAGCTGTGCTTGGTGCTATAGTTGAAAGCAATTTCTAATCTCTTTGATGGTGTCGAACGACATGTTGAGATTTGTTTTTAAAGCGGTTCTCTCCTCAGCGCCCTGCCCGACCAAACACTGTTGCTGCACGTCGTGGTAATTCTATGATGATGGCTGCTGACACAAGAACGGCTAAAGTGACAAGAGTACAAATTCCTTTTGAAGAAGAATGGCAAAATCCGGAACATATCTCGAAGTATAACTTAAATCAATGGAAAATATGTTTCTACTCACGAAGATGTCCTTATTCCATTCGTAGATCCACTCACAATTCATTGAGTTTGGATATCCTTGCCCATAGGCGATCACCTGGTTTTCTTGAACCTTGTCGAGCTGGATTGGTGTCTTTTTCCCGGGCTTACAGGCTTTCCTAACTAAAACAGCAGGGGTCAATCTTAGAACACAGTACCTGCTGATAGCTGAGGGACAGACGTTAGTAGCACGACATACTGTAGCCTACATATATGCCGTCCCCTAAAAGGAAAGAGCTCGAAAAATTCCTTTTCGAGTAGTTTATGTTTATAAGTAGGAAACAACTTCGAAACTAAACACTAGATCCTAACCGAGGAATGAAAGGGACGACAATGAAAAAAGATATAAGCCACGTGTAAGCTTCATTCAATCTCTGATATTTTGGCGGGGAAGAAACTGCGATGATGGCAACGGAAGAAATACATGTACGACAAGTGTCTAAATATTGCGGTGATCGCAAATTTCGAAAATCGTGAGGGAGGGCTGCATGTGTTTGCTGCAATTTAGGCGATAAGAATACACAAAAATATCACATAATACAACGTACCTTACTGTTTTGATTAAACAAAGGGTATCTTCATTCCACACAGTTTCACGGCTTATAAATTTAATCAACTACGTCCTTTGGACTCATTCATGTCGGCCTTTTTATTTAGAGTACAAGTGCTGCAGACATCACAGATAGTGAACTGTGAATGAAATTGTAGGTGTCAGGAGTGAGAAACGTACCTTTGTATGACACTTGAATGGTCATTTCGAAGCCTTTATCATCTGCATCAGCTGTTTCATCGGTTGTAAACTTAACTGTAAGTTTCCCAGATGTGACCGCTGCTGCAGCCTGTGCAGTCTTACTGCAGACGTTCTTGGCAGCTGCAGTGCCGTCGACATACTCAATCTTGTCCTTGGCACATCCGGGCATCGATCCCGTAACACTTACTTTAGGGAAGGCAATTTTTACATCCTGCAATCAACCCCCCAAAATTATGTTCCAACTTTAATGATGACATTTGAGACAAGGCTTTTGATTTACATTTTTCGTACCTACACTTGGAATCATGATGTGCCTGGTGTTACAGTTGACAGCAATTTCAAATATATTTGACGGCGTCGAATACTGACATGTTGAGATTTTTTTAAAGCAGTTCTCTCCTCGGCGCCCTGCCCGACCAAACACTGTTGCTGCACGTCGTGGCAATTCTATCATGATGGCTGCTGACACAAGAATGGTTAAAGTGACAAGAGTACGAATTCATGTTGAAGTAAAATGACAAAATCCGAAACATGTCTCAACGTAAGAATTGAAATCAATGGAAAATATGTTTATACTCACGAAGATGTCCTTATTCCATTTGTAGATCCACTCACAATTCATTGAATTTGGATATCCTTGCCCATAGGCGATCACCTGGTTTTCCTGAACCTTGTCGAGCTGGATTGGTGTCTTTTTCCCGGGCTTACAGGCGGTGATAACTAAAACAGGAGGGGTCGATCTTAGAACACAGTATGTGCTGATAGTTGAGAGACTGAGGTTGATAGCACGACGTACTCTACATATATGCCTGCCCGTAAATATAGTTCTTCAACGGAACGAATTCTCCTTCGTAATAGTTGATGGTGTTTAAGTCGGAAACCAAACTCGCAACTAAACACGTGATCGCTTACCGAGGAGTAAATAGCAATAGCGACGACAATGAAAAATATATAACTTAAATGTAAGCTTAACTGCTAAGAGAGCTTTGTGAATATTGCCGCTGGCTCCATATTCATAAAGTCAAAGTGTGATACCGTACTTATCTTTTGTGTTGAACAAACGACAAGTGTTACACTTAGACTTAAGCAGTTCTATGAATATGGGTCCACGACAGTTTATTCGTAGACGGGCATTATAGTACATAAAGGAGAAAAAATCTGATATAAATACACGATTTTGAATAAGACTTTTGCTGCAATACAACACGAAGAGTGGCTTTGAGTCATCCCTCTAAAAAGATCCTGTGGTTCTGCTTTTGTGCCACCAATAATTATTTTAGAAACCTATCGCTTTGTGAAATGACAAGAGGAGTCAGTGCAAAGTTGGTCGTGATACATCGATTTTTAACATAACGGTATTACCCACAAAGGGTAACGTGAAAATGATTAGTTTAGAAATTAATGCGCATCAGGATAGATTAACATAGGCCTACACATGCAATTATTTTGCAATGATGTATGCACAGCCATGTAGTATTATATGCATATTATGGATGTTCTGACACATAAGACGCATGAGAACCCATCAAAGGTTTGATCACGAAGTATCTAGTAGCCTGGTAAACAAATTGATCATTTTGGAGGATTTATCGATTTTCCTCGGTCCAGTCGGACTAAATCATGCTGACCTCTATTAGGGAGCGACCAGACAACAGTGAACAGAGTTTCACTGTTCTAAAAGTAAATTGTAAGCACAGGGTAAGATGCTTACTTTGATTATCAGGTTTGTTGCATTGACATATTTCGCATCCATCAAGACCCTTCGCAAAGCCATTTTCACAGTACATCCCACACCTCACAGGACTGCACGTTGTAAAATGACGATTGGTTGAAATATAGATAAAAAGAGTCCTAAAAGCTACATAGGATTTTCGGTTGTCCTATGTTTAAAAAATATACATGTAGTAGTACGCCTACTTCCGACTGTCGCAACTCTTCGAAATTTGCTTGACGAGGACAAGTAGGCCTATATTAATACAAACAGTGATGGTCCACATAGCAACGGAAACAGGTCAGAGGCAGGCATTCGCCATAAAAAAGTGACCGGTGCCTTCCTATAGCACCTGAAGCAGGTTTGACAATTTTCCGAAAAAGAACATCCCGTTTAGGTTTTTTTAATACACAAAATTATCAAATAATACAATGTATGTTGCTTTGTTGAATAAAAAAGGGATATCTTCATTCCACACAGTTTCACCACTTATACATTTCATCCACTACGTCGCTTGGGCTCATGTCGGCCTTTTGTTTAGAATAAAACCGCGGTAGACATCACAGATACTGAACGTGAATGAAATTGTAAAAGTCATGATTATGCTCACTTCATCGCTTGCATTAATAAATCTGCATGCAATGGTTGGCCTGCTTGCGCTGGGAGGCAAGCATCGACAATTGATGCTAAAAGCAGAAGGTTCGAACACACTTCCTAAAAAGCCATTATACCGTATTATATATATACACACACTTTAGAACCGAATCGGTGATTTTGGCTCCAATCAGTAAAGTTAAAAAGTTAAAGTTTTGGTCCTGAAACCTTTCAGTAGAACTCATATGAGCTGCTCATTCAGCTGCTCATTCAGCGTTACAATCCGAGCATTTTCGAACGGTACCCATACACCTGGGTGGAGAGAGGCCAGTGAGCATGGTGAGACAAAGAGATTTGCCCAAAGTCTCACGTCCAGTGGGATTCGAACCCGGGTCCCTCTGACCGCTAGTCGGAGACCCGAACCACTACTGCCTCCTCCAGTACATCTTGAACTCCGCATAAATCAACAGATCATGGTCAAATATCGAATACAATGCTGCATCCCGGCAAATAGTCAATCCCCCAAAATATAATACACTGTTTGGTAGAAGAAACGCACGGAGTTCCTCTCCCAGATACTTAGGAATCCTCTCCAAAATTGCCAGTAGCCAAAATAATGGAGATTCTGAAACGAGAAGTTGTATAAATAAGTGCATTTAATCACACACGATATGAAAGTCGTCTTTGCTGCGAGGATGATATGATGATGATGACATTCATTACGACGACGACGAGGACGAAAATAATGATGATGATGACTGTGTCGACCTTCTACACTCTTGCTAATAAATGTGGAATATTCTGAGAATTTCCATTCATTTCCAATAAAAGTTTTTCTGAATTATTTCTGTACGTGTAGGTCCATTTCAATGAAACTTCATCAGCTCATCGGGACATTACGGGGGCAATGGTTGCTGCGGCTGATGTTCTGAAAACAGTGCGTCGTGGATGTCGGGAGCTACCGCAATTTTAATGAAAAATACCGCTTTTGAAAATCGGCTTGGCAAGCTTCTGTCAAGTGGTGATCAATCACTTTTGTTAGCGGTTTTGTTTGAGGGTACGAAATAAACTTTCAAAACAAATTCAGGAACTCAATTGCTATGCACATCAGGGCGCTGAGGTTGATTTCTGCAAAACCTCGTTGTTTACAAAAAAAGGCCGCTCCCTACACCCCCGATGCACTGGTTTTAGAACATCAGACACAACAACCATTGCCCCCGTAATGTCCCCATCAGCTGATGAAGTTTCATTGAAATCGACCCACACGCACAGAAATAATTCAGAAAAACGTTGGAAATGAATGGAAATTCTCAGAATATTCCACATTTATCAGCAAGAGTGTATTCCAAGTGATCGAATAGCACAGATCACAGAATGACAGGGCTTTCATTAACTTTTTCACTACCTGGGTCATGACTTCCACAATTTTTTTATGGAAGTCAATTTGGGAAGATGCTGGGGTCTTTAGACTTCCAGGAATTATTTTTGGGGGTCATGACTTCTTGTTATATTTTGCTGGGGTCAAATCTTCCCTTCGTATGCTGCTACCGCGGTATCATGCGCGAACCAGGAGTGTGTAGTTGCCATGCCATGGGCCCAGTTATTTCAGCTGCGCTAGCAAGGAATTGGTGTGGTTGAAGAAAATTTGGGCGACTTGCAATATCTTGATACCTGTGCGTCAGCTGGGGTCCTACTGGCGTAAATGGAGACTGAGTATACAGATGGGACTTCAACACTTTCTCTATCAGCGTATCATCGTTTTTGAGACTTCAGAGTTGTTCATGTTTGCGTCATTTCCGTAGTTTACATGCGTAATAGACGCCATAAGCAGGCTTAATGAAAGCCCTGGAATGTGAATTCGGAATGAAATTTTGCCTCCGTATGAGATGCTCACTTTGATCAACGGGTTCCTTGCACTCACACGTTGCACATCCATCAGGGCCCTTCCTATAGCCGAATGTACAGGTCATTTTGCACTCAGGGAGACTGCAGGCTGTAAAATAAAGAGCCGCGGTGTAATATTCTTCACTCTCCCCTCCCCCTCCCCCGTTTGCCTATCCCCAACGAAAACCTGAGAGATTAATGGGACCCTACAGGCAGCCCCCTCAGAGGCATTTTGATGCGCTCATTATCTTGATATCTTGGTGTCTTCTTTTTCCTAAAAAAGATTTTCCGTCCATTGGTATCAGCAGCTTTACGCTCTGGGTACTGGAGGTACGCTTTTGCCCGTTATTCTCATGCATAATGATGCATGGATATTTCTGTCATATAGTGTCGATAGCATGCCGGAGCAAGGATGCCGGAACCGCCAATAGGCGGCAGTACACGACGAAGGCTTTTGTGGATCACTGTTGATAGTTTTATATATATAGGCAATTTGGGGCTTGTAGATAGACGTTTGTTTGGCACAAAGGGGACGAAGTTGCTTGTTGCTATGACTGTCCACCAATAGATAATAGGGAAAGATGTAGATACATGTAGTTACACATACTGTTGAGGAAGCGATGTTGAATTTAACAATATTTGGGTGTTTTAAGCCTCGCTTATGTCGCCCTTACGTACAGTCAGAACTAGTTGGCAACTGATAATCGGCGCGTAGTTGGAACTAATTAGTCACAACTACTAGGTGACATAAGCTCTCGGGCGTCAGAGAGTAACTAGTTGCCAACTAGTTGCAAACTAAAATTATCCAGATTCTGAAAGTCGCACATGTTCAACTTCAGCGACTAGTTGACAACTGTATCCTGAAGA
>NMRB01000090.1:210142-236220 GCA_002633025.1 Notospermus geniculatus
ATATCGATTCAAGAAGCCAGAAACTCACCGGTCAAGAAGTTGGTTTCCATCTCCGCAACAATTCAGCAGGTATTTCCAAATCTTATTTCTCAGATTTGCACCACATCCTTCATTTTTTCATTCCTGTACTTTTCAATGAATTTGCCTTGGCAACAAAAGAGTTAAGGGAAAAAGCTATGAATATTTTATTGTGATCGCTATGTTTTTATTCCAGATTGATGCGCCTCAAATGGTAAATGTCAAGGGAACACCAACTAAGGTGCGGCAGCTCATCCTTAATGATAGTACTGCATCTGCCAGGATGTCATTGTGGCGTGATATGGCAGACACCCCATTTCAGGCAGGGCAGCACGCCAGTGTCACCAACTGTGCTGTTTCCATTTTTAATCGGGAACCCACACTGACTTCAGTGGACTCGACAGTGCTCAAGGTAAATGACAGAATTCTAAAATGAAAGAATTGCTTCAAGTGGAAACAATTTTTTAAGTCAGCCCAAGTTCAGAATGATATACACTGAAATTTTCTGTTTCTTGTTCAACCATCCACTTTGAGACTGCCCCTACAGGTTCAATGATAAAGATTTAATCATTTCGAAGCAAGATGTACATGTATATATGAGTTTCTGTCTTCTGTCTATCCGTCATGGCGGCACCGGCAAGTGTTGATATGTCATCAGATCTGCCGTGGTTCAAAGTTATTTCATCGATGGGCCTAAAAGATGGAGTGGACATTCTCGACAGAAAGAAGACCAGCTTACTGTCGGTGACTTTATAACTTCAGTAAGTTCATGTCCATCCGAGTGGAAGAGTAAAGCAATAGCAAAAATTCGGGGTGGCAATTTCATCACCAGGCCTACTACTACTACGAAGGAGAGTGTTCTTGAAGCGGTAATGCCGGTGTAATGTATCAAAATAGACCCCCCGCGATAGGCTTCATCTGACTCTTGTTGCGGCCGTCAGTTCTGCAAATGAGCAACAGGAGGCAGTGTTCGGACTAATCAATGTCTTTCTGTATTTGAGTGTCCGCCGAACAATAAGGCGGGAATTGTCACTCGGGAGGCATTCTCATACATTACGACGATAACCAATTCCCTCCAAGGTTCGGGTACAGAGCCGACCGTAAATAGTCCGAGGTGCAGTGCAAAACACAAGATAATGATCATTAAATTCACAGAAAGTGCCTTCAAAAAGGCCTACTAGTAATACGCATTAGAGTGTGATAGGGAGGCCAATAATGCTATAGCGTCGGCCCTGACGGAAAAATGAAATGAAATACAAAAATACTTGAAGATGTTTAGTTCCTGGACTATCCAGGTGGTGGCAGCACTATTATTAGAAATTTTGATATACAGTTATAGGTCTATCCGTATAGATAATGAAACCACGTGATAGCCTTTCAATGTGAGTAGCTTTGTGGCAGTAATCACACTTCGAAATTTTCTTAACTGTATTACCGCTGGATTAAAATCGGACATTTTGTATACAGTAGGGGATCGGATACCAATGTACAACTAACTTTTGAACGGTTGGATTTAGGCCCTATAAATGCATTACCAACGGATAGAAATATTCTACTTTAAAGTAAAATAAGCATGGTTTTAATTGTTTTATCTCATCGGTTACTTGGAAATGACATTTTTACGTAAAAACACATGAAAAACGTTCAGAATATCATAACTAAATACCTGATGACGTGAACTAAAACCATGCTTATCCTACTTAAAAGTGCCATGTTTCTATCTGTTGGTAATACATTTATGAGGCCTAAATCCTTGTTTTACGGAATGGCAAGCATACACAGATGCCTGTCAACAGCAAGAAGTCTGTTGAAGACTACAGTTTCTTCAATGATGGATGGGTGCAGACAGTTTGGCATTACAGAACACGCAACAACCACATTTTAGCTGCAGCCGTCACCAAATAGCAACGACCATCACCGAGTATGGGTTAGCCTAGCCGCAGATGCTAGAATTCTCTGTGTGCACTGTACCTGCATGGCTGGACAAGTGGATCTCTAGTGAATTTATTTAGCTTTTTAGATTTTTCTGATCTCAAAGATTTCTGCTCTTGTAGTTCTGAAACCTTGCCCTATTAAAAAAATTCTCTAAATTATTGGTCATACAGTTCCCATACTCAGATAAGTACTGAATAACAGTTACCAGTGTTAGTGAAATGACTTATACCAGAGGCATATCACTGTTACACACCCTATCCAATTTATTTTTAATTTCTTTTCAGGTTGGGAGAAGTGAGCTCCCATGCTGCTGCCATCCTATTTGCCATGTTTGCTGTAGAGTCCACAGTTAGACTGGCCCTATACTCCATGAACGATATGTAGAGCACAACTAAGTTAGTTGTGCTCTGCATATCGTTCATGGAGTATACTGCCATGAAAGCCACTGGATGCTGCTTGGAGGATTTCTTTTCAAGTTGCTTCCGGTTGTTTGATGAAAGTCCTCCTCGTATGGAGTGTTTTTTCCAAAGAGACCCAGTCAAAGACATTTCCGATGAAATTTTGCCAGTACATGTAGCAGAATGTGTGTTTGAGCTCCTTCCAAATCTGAGGAGTTACGTGAATGCCGTGAAAGAGAAACAAAATCTTTTGAATCCATGATGAACATACTTAGTGACCCTCTCTTGGAGGCAACGATTTTTACATTCATTTCTGCTGGAAAGTGTGTCCTTTCATTCCTAACACTCTACCAAACAGATAATCCAATGTTGTCATTTTTTTCAAAGGATTTATATCAAATGTTGAAAGACATTTGCTCCAAGTTTATCAAGGCAGAGGACTTGAAACGTAACCTGGCACACCCCAGGATACGGTGATATCCACGAAGTAGAGGACCCTAAGTATCAAGCTCCGTCATGATGTGGACCTTGGATTTGCAGCTGAACGATTTGCCAAGAGTGTTGTCCCTGGTAAGGCTTCACCTCGGTAGGTTCTGGATTTGCGTCCTTCANTGAAATCGAATATCGATGCGTGCATGTATTTCTTATTTATGTCCAGTCTGGCCTACCATAGACATCTGCTGTCAACCGGCAACCGATACAAAAATTGGCGACCACGAAAATTACCTTACGAGCAACGAAAGTGGTGACTTGTGCTGCAAGCTTTAGAGGTGCCGGAACAGCTGCGCCACACCACGTTACTCCTGGGTACCGGTACTACGATTCGTACGTTTAAGTTTCGTTTTCGTCAGGTTGTGGCAGTGACCTATTAGTGAGGTTTCGCACCCTGAGATGTTTGGGTCATGGTGATATCGACGTTCGATATCACGAAATTTGATATTTTGAGATTACTTGCCACACTGTCAACTGATCAACATGAAACAAGTCTAAATTTATGTCTGCGTATCCAAGGACAGGACTGTGGTAAAATTCTCAGCCTCATGTGTCCAGGTGATTGAGATATCATGAGATTTTGATATTTTCAAACTTAATAATTTGCAATATCTCTGCCCGTGGTTGAGGTAGAGACATGATATCACCCACACTTAGGTTATTGAGCATGCCCATTTCGATTATGCAATGACCTTGATGAACAGGTCAAGGTCAAACTTGATAATTTGAAATGTCTCTGTCTGTGGTAGCAGTGAAAGTTTGATAAAACCCATATTTAACTTATTAAGGATGCCAATTTCGATTTTGTAATAACCCTGATGATCATAGGTCAAGGTCAAGGTCAGAGGTTAAGGTCAAACTTCCCAAAGAACTGATAAACAATGAAACTCACTGAACAGAAAGTGGATAGTATAACTTATAGTACAGTAGAGACCCCTATTAGCGAGAGGTTGAAATATATTCTGGATAGCCCCATTTATGTGTGACTAGATGTCGGATTTTGTCTTTGGTGGATAGAAGGCACGAAGATTTTGCAGATTTGTCGTACGTTTTGCGTCGGAGAGCCAAGTCCGAACCGAACTCTGACATTCAGAACTTCAATTTTGCGCAGTGTAAGCATATTCCATACAAACAAATTATAGTCATAGACGGGATTCGAACCGTCGACCTTCTGATTTGCAGTCGACCACTCTATCCACTCAGCCAACGAGCCAACTGACACGGTCATGATTTGTGTTCGTCATAGGCGTAGGCCTTCGAGTTAGAAAACCTGGGAAGCCTACCATCAAGTTCGGTGGGCGAATGGGGAAGACAGTGAAACAAAGATAACAGAGCGTGGGTTCGATTCCCAGCTGGGTCTATTTTTTTTCTTTCAAAAATGTGTTCAGCAGGAGCTCACCAGAGGATGTTGACAGCTCGAAGACAAATAAGATGGCGCCCCCTGGCCTATCATGTTCTGAGCCTTCGTTTGAGGTGTTGGCAGGGTGTTTGATCGTGTACAGCGGGCATAAGCTCACAGCATGCTCCAGTCCCGGCTCCACTTCATCTGCAGTCGCCAATTTTAGTAAAAGCGCCTTCTACGACTTGAGCTACTGCGCATGTAACGGGCAGTCGTATTTCGTATTTCGTATTTTATGCGAAACCAAAAATTTGCTTAATACGAAATACGAACTCTATTTTCGTATTTCGTGTTCGTAGTTCGTCAAGTTGCGAAACCTACCTATTAGGGAGGTTTCGCACGCTTACGAACTACGAAAACCGAACACGAAAAGCGTAATACGTCATCAATTTTTTTGCTTACTTCATTTCGTAGGTGGACGTTCGTTGTTCGTCGCCTCTTGTACAGGGGCAATTTCCATTGTCAAACTTGACCACTTTTTTTTCGGATCGGCCGAACGCAGTGTGGTGACTCAAATCTGAGGATACGCATTGTAAGAGCTTCCTGTCTAGCAGACGACACATTTTAGCTTACTACATAGGCATCGACCCCAAATTAAACTCATAGATAGTTGAAGCTGATATTGTAATACAGGTATATGACCAATAATTGACCCGTAATATGCGATAACACTTATAAAAATTGGGAATTTGCAAAACTGAGTGTACGCATTGTAAGAATGCCTGTCTGAGCGAGTGTACGCATTGTAAGACGACACAAATTGACGACAAAAAATAGCCGATTTAACTATTCTGCCAAGGTGTCAGCTCAATGAAATGGACCAAAGTATTCATTTAAATGCACTCCTATCATCTATAAAGGTAGGAGAGAGCGACGTCGGAGGGGGGAGTGACCGGAGACCTTGTGGATCAAGATGCCAGGTTTTTTGATTGATAGTGTTTATTATTGCAATAAAATAAGGTTTACAGAATGGGTAAATTGAGATTGCCCGCGAGGCAGGCAGAAGGGCAAAATGAAAGGGAAAAAAAGCCGCAGTCAGAGTCCTTTATTGAGACAGCAATAAAAATAGCAATTGAGTAAACGGGGGATGCAAGGCGATTAGAAATTCTGGATTTTTTTCGGTTTTTTGGGGGAGGGAGGAGAATTATACCGCCCCGACAGGCGGTCAACGACACGATGGATGAAGAGGGCCGATAGTTGTAACAAAGCTGCCAGGATTTTTTAACGGAAGCGATGGAATTGTGGACGGAAGCGATCGAGAACACTCACATCCTTCCAAAAGTCCTTATCCGTGATTGGTCGATTTTATGTGCGATTTAATGGGGACATAAATGTATTTAATGGGGACATAAAATACGAATTTATATGGACATTAAATAAGTAGTGCGATTTTATATCCACATTAAAAACTCAGCTGCAATTGGTTGATTTAGTGTGGGTATAAATTTTTGATTTAATGTGGATATAAAATCGGAATTAATGTGGACATTAAATATGAATTGTGTCCACTCCGGCCTGCGATAAACGTTGCACTAGGCGCGTTATTCGGTTATTACATCAATTGCCATTTCCCCATTTCATTCATTGTTTATTAGTGAATCACCACCAAAATTGTTACAAATATGAGATAAGCATTGGTGTGTAAAGAAGAAAATATTCTTATTACCTGTTGCAAAGAAGAAAGTAACCTTCAACACATCGACATGTGACTGAATTATAACAACTGACGACACTACGCAACTGGCTTATACAGTCATTGACATAAATTTTGTCGTCACCTAATACCGTGAATATTTCAAATACTACTGGCCCAATTTTAACACGGTTTGTTCCACATGAAAATACATATTATTTGTCATATTTCTGCATCAAAATTTAGGAAATTTTGAGATGTCATAATTATGTAATAGCTCATCAGAAAAAATCTTAAAAATCAACTTTTTTATGATGTAACTTTTTTGTGATTTTTGTTGCAGTTATGATTGGGTGGGATTTTCTAAGGATTTTGGACTTTGTTTCATCAAAATCTGTTGAGTAGTTGCTGAGATATTTGAGATTATCAAAATTTCGATAATTTGAGAATTTCCTATTTTTCACAAAATTTTAATAAGCAAGAAGTCAATCTCCAGAATTCACGAATTTTCGACCCCAACCGGGGTCTTTTTCAAGTGGAACACGTGCATCTTTTTGCTTTGTGCTTCTTATTTATTACACACGTCATATTTATTAAACCCTTTTCTTTCAGCTAAATCAGTTTCTCCTTAATTACTTCCACTCTCTTTATTAGGTCCAGCAACCATCCGTGGGGCTTGGACACTTTTCTTTCCTTAATTACATCCACTCTCTTATAGGTCCAGCAACCATCCGTGGTGCTTGGACACTATTCTTTCCTTAATTGCTCACTCATCCTGTTTACACCGTCTTTTCTAGAGTTCCAGATTGTAAAGTTCCACTTGAAAAAGACCCCGGTTGGGGTCGAAAATTCGTGAATTCTGGCGATTGACTTCTTGCTTATTATCATTTTGTGTGTCAATTTTGTGCTATTCTGTATCTTGGTTTCACAAAATGTTGATATCAGTAGACAGATCTCACTTAAAAACGTAGAAATATGAAGTTTTGGAAATTTAATCATAAACTGGTTAGAAGTGAAGCATATTTTTCAAAATATCAACATTTTGATACTTTGAAAAAAGTGCAATATTTCTGCCCAGTTAACACAAAAATTTGTAAACACATATTCTAAGGTTAACTTTATCTAATGGCGTCAGAATTTCCTGAAAAGCACGAAAATCTCAAACTATCAAAATTCTGATATTCTCAAATATCTCAGCAACCACTCGACATTATTTTGATGAAACAAAGCCCAAAATCCTTAGAAAGTTCCACTCTATCACATCTACAACAAAAATCACAAAAATATTACATAATAAAAAAGTTGATTTTTGAGATTTTTTTTCTGATGAGCTATTACATAATTATGACATCTCCAAATTTCCAAACTTTTGATACAGAAATATGACAAATAAGATGTATTTTCATGTGGAACAAACCGTGTTAAAATTGGCCCAGTAGTATTTGAAATATTCACGGTATTATATTAGGTGACGACAAAATTTATGTCCATGACTGTACCCATGACGGAATGTCCCTCTAACACAGCGAAACGGGCAGGCGGTCCTCAGGGCATTGAGGCAGGGGTGCAACCGTGTAGTTGACCTGAGATTCTAAAGATGTGAACAATGCCGTATTTGCTGCTCAGTTGATTCATTCTTTTAGTCACACGAAATCATTCAGACAGAACTGAAACAAATGATCATGTCAAGAATGCATTAATTATCATACACGATGTTTATTTTCAAGAACTCTTCGTCTATGCGAAATTACAGTGTACGTGATTCACAACATTAGGTACCATCTGCGGGAGAAAGGAACGAATCCATTCTGTCATTCGATGTCCCAGAACTAGGCAGGGCTGAAAAGGTAAATGTTACCAGTTTGAAAACGATAATTGAATACGAACGGTACTCAATTTCAAAATCAGTTAAAATGGCATCGAATACCTTTCTAAGTGTCGTCAACATTACCGTTGATTGTCACCAAACATGTGTTGACATTATTCTGACTAAAATATTATTTCAGGAATGCAAGTGCCAACTCAGGGCGTTAGAGCTACTCATCAGACAACTCTGGACGATTTTTATGCTATGTAGAGGGAAATAAACTGGATGCCACAGAGGAAACCTACGATGTCGAGGAGAGATTGCCCTCTTCACCACATAAAGCCGTCGAAACGACTGGGCATCGAACCAGCGGCCTGATAGTGGCAGGGGTGGATGTTTCCACTGCACCACACCGTCACCGGACATTTCTGCCAACACGACTAATGCCTTTCCCATTCCAAATAGCGCAAAGCTGCAGGGGGCTGGCAAAAACCAGGAGTAAGATAGCGGCCAATACCAATGCCACCAGCCTCTGGCGGCGACAATGGAAACCAACATGTTGAAGTTCGTGCTCACGGGACCGCATGGCAGCCATTATGAAAATGCATGCGTGGCGAAATAAAACGGGATTTGTGAAAGAGATCTATTTTGTACAGTGTGACTGTCTTCGAGAATGAGGAGAACAGCCAGATTGCGACTTTGTTAAATCCGTAAAAAAATTTGTTGAGTCAAAGGCCCAAAAGCTGGCGCACTTGTCCTAAACAAGGAAAAACGAGGTCCATGTACATTATCACGCCTGGTACCTGGGCGCGGGCTGGGGGTTATTTTTCTGGTCGTAGGAATACAAATAGACCAAGAACGAAGGCGGGGTTGTACCGATTTCAATGTCGGCCACAGCATTATCATTGGCTTCTTGTTTTTTTTTCTGTGACTGGATAGATTGTATGACTTACCAGCTACTAGCTCGCTGGACTAAAATAATGAAAAAGTGGAAGCCGATGTAAAATGATGAAAATACGCGACGAATATTCTGGCAAAGATGTTTGATCGAAAAAAACAATAATAACGCCTGCCATTCAAGTGCTTTTGACACTTACTGTATTTAGTAAGCTTTTCATGGTCTGAAATATAGAATATAATCAAATATAGCGAGTTATTTATAAAAGTCATGTTTGATATATATATCAAACATGACTTTTATAAATAACTCGCTTTTATATATTAAAAATACTGTGGTGGCGGAGTTATGCCGGATTGGGGGCGGTTCTATAGGCCTACATTACAACCCGCAGGATGATAGGAATTAATGCCCGAATACAAATCTCGGGAAGGTATGTCTTGGATTCATTCATATTGAAAACATGAAACCAACATCGTGCCCATGTAATATTATGGTAATTGCAAAATGGGTGGGTATGAAGCCAATCCGGCATAACTCCGCGACCACAGTATTAGGGTAAGAATATGCAACTCCGAATACATTTCAAACTTTCTCTGGTGACCTAGTACATGACTGTAACTAAACTGACCGGATCGTAATTTGTAAATGTTTATTTTGTAGAGAAGACCATTACGAACAAAATGACATCTCCCACAGTAAAATGCACTCAGAAATAACCGAGATACAATGCGTTTTTTGAATGGATCATATTTTCGATGTGTATATTGATATTGTAACTGGGCACAAGATTGGGTACTCTGACTTTCCAACAAATTCGTGGTTTTACCAAAGTCGAAAAAAGTCTGAATGTTATAATTTGTCTATACTTTACATAAGAATGACCATGATACTATGTAGACTAAGTAATATAATTTAATGTACGGCCGTCAAATCAAAATATTGGTTATTTAATTAAAAGGCTGTAATTACCGCACACCCTCTATTATTAGAAAACGTAACTGAATGCTCACACCTTTGATAAATTACTAAGTTCTATTCTTCTCCTAATACATTCTCGATATTATCTACAAGCACTGGAATTAAAGCTGAACTGCATGAACGAAAAGCCCCCATGCGACGAGCAAGAGAAATGCTAACGCCCTGCAAACACCTCAAACGAAGGCTCAGAACATGATAGACCCGACGATGCCAGGAGGGCGCCACCTTATTTGCCTTCGAGCTGCCAAGGTGTAATCATTCCTCTGGTGAGCTCCTGCTGAACATTTTTTTCGAAAGAAAAAAGTTCAACCCAGCTGGGAATCGAACCCGCACCCTGTTATCTTTGCTCCGCCGTCATCTCCATTCGGCCACCGATCTTGTTGGCAGGCTGCCTGTGTTTTCTCTTATTCATAGTATTATTACGCAAGTCGAAGGCCTACGTCTATGACAAACACAAATCATATTCTTGTCAGCTGGCTCGCTGGCCGAGTGGATAGAGTGGTGGATTACAAATCAGAAGGTCGACGGTTCGAATCCCGTCTAATTGACTATAATTTTTTTCTTTGAGTAGTGTAGGAGGTATCCGGAGATGTTGACAGCTCTGTTGCCCGAGGACAAATAAGGTGGCGCCCTCCTGGCCTCGTTGGGTCTATCATGTTCTGATCCTTCGTTTGAGGTGTTTGCAGGGCGTCAGCATTTCTCTTGCTCGTCGCATGTGGGCTTTTCGTTCATGCAGTTCAGCTTTAAACATCATCTAAGTGACGAGCTTGATTGATTAATTCATTGAATGATTAATTCATTAAATACTAGTAATAGGTACCGGTATTCACCTTTGCAGAATCCACTGCGTATTTTACTGCAACATGGGTTGTTGTCAGGGAGCCAAACAACATTGCCGCCCAGGTCCATTAGTTTCCCTGCAGGATGAGAACAACATTGGTAAGATTAAAGAGAACTGGTCGTGTCAGTCAAGGTGTCTGAATAGAGAATCAAAACGCCGCCATTTTGAATCTATTATAGTTCTATTACAGTTCTCGGTGACTTGTAGACGTATTTTTAGGTGTACTATGTAAATGGGGAGATTAGTTTATATGGTATACAAACGGTGTGTAATACCATAATGTGGAGGTGAGGTAACTTAAAATAGTTTTCAACATAATTTTAGAGTTTGGTGATGTTACAACATGGGACATTATGATGTTTACACTTGGAGACTGCTGTGGGCAAATATACTGAGCAGTTGTTCAGAAAGACCGACCTTGCCTCGAGGCGATGTCCACAAACCCGATGTTACTCACCTTGACATTTGCATACTAAAGAAATGAGAGGAAAAGGCATGTCAGGTTTGTTAGTAGCTTCATAATATGCATGGTTATCGTTTGACACCGTACGGCATCTACAGTAATTGAGTTTCAGACTCGATAAATCTCGTATGAGTCACTCCCCGATCATGATATGTAGCGTCAGTTATAGCGACTATCAAAGGGCACGAATTCGGAGTCAAATTCGTTTTGTCAGCGCAAGTGATCTCTTTCTTCTTTTCGGCTTTTCGATTGCAGAAAAAAAATACCATGAAGTAAGTCACCGTCACAAAGGCGAGGGACTTGTGCGTCAAAATCTGATGTATGCGGGGTAAGCATACTGTGATAAGATCTCTGCAAAACGCGGTCATCGGGGATGGCCCCATCTTCTGCAATACTGTATAGAGGTTCGTCACTAATAGACTGGTTCCCGTCGTTGCCGCTGCGCATTTATGGCGCTCAGCTATACAACGACAGGTCCGGGGCACCATCTTGGGCCGCGATTCCGGCCGAACCTACTGCGCGTCCTTGTTGCGCATACGTTCTGCGCTGGTATTTGCGCAATGTTTTGACCAGTTTACTAAATATAGAAAACGCACGTGGATCGAGTATCGTGTTTGAGAGCATGTATCATGTGTACCGGCGTGCCTGTAGCATGTGTGTTTGGACTGACCCTGCGGGGATAAGACACTGGGATAACAGCAGCTGCCTTTGGGCTGTAGATTGCGAGGTGGGTGGGTCACTTCTTCTCAACAACAGAAGGCATGCACACTTTCTTCCTCGATGCATTCTCCAGAGCCTCAATCTGCTGTATAGCTTCAGTGTAGGCCTACCGTAGGCCCAAATTCGTACCCCTTGCTGCTGCTGAATTGATTCCGGCGCCAAAGCAATCTCTATTTTATCGAGAACTGCAAAGTTTTACCGAATTTTTCATGACTGTTGAGATTTTTAGTTTGGGCGCGATGTAGGGGGTTTCCTTGTTGATGTTCTATAAATAACCTAGAAGTACGTCATTCGTGCATCCAAGATGGCACCGCGGACCTGTCTTTGTATAGCGGAACGGGAGCGCCAGTGGGTGGAGCGGCAAAGACGGGAACCAGTCTACTTCACTAACGCCAAAACGGTCACGTTACTGCAAAGTCGGCCACGACGTCAAAACTGTCACGCCATGACATTTTGACGTCACGATCCCTATGTTGACGTTGTGTTCATGGCGTGACGTCGCTTAACATTTTGACGGCCAATATGGCGGCATCGTGTCGTCATGGAAGTTGACGTCACGTGAAGAACCTATATAATAAATTCAGTGTACCTTACCTTGGTACAGGACTAATTGAAATAGGAAAGTTTAATACGTGTAGAAGCCTATTTTTTATCATTACGTGTTTCTTTAGGAATGGGTGTGGACTTACTTTGGCCTTTTCCTGAAACGATATTAAAAATATTGCTATACCCATATTGCTAAACCATTGCTATACCCGCAATACTCGCTCATCTTTCTTGTATTTCTTTGCAGAAACCCTGTATAAGAGGCCTACAGCTATAAAAAGGTTGATACACACGTAAGCCTTTTATTGAACATAGTGTCTTGTATGAATCCGTTAACTGAGTTCCATCGATTTCACTACGCGAAAATTCATTCCAACGCAATGGTACAATGATTTAGCTACTCTTTAACGGCCTGAATTATTAAGAACTCGCAAACCTGTCACAAAAATGTAAAAAAAAAATGTTTTAGTAGCAGTTGCACGAGCTTTAGTCATTTATCCGCCCAAATTCAACATTTTCTATGGAGACAATAATACAGAACGGTATTTGGCATCAGACACTGAACTTAAAGCGAATGGCTCGCGGGGTTTGTTTTGATTTTTGGTGGTACCTCCCATAAAGAGTGAACCTAGTCGACTCCAGGCAAAGCCGTGCTCCAGTCATTGGTCTCACACACCAGTCAGCCGCCCAGGCTACTCCAAAAAGGCCTACAAACTTCACAATTACCATGGTATGAGAAACATTTTTTTCTCAACCATGTGCTTGTTTCATAACTATCCAAAATGCATGCATTTTGGATATATCATGAAAACATGTGGGGTCATCGCAGCATTTTTTTCGCCATGGCCCTTCAAAATCTCACCTTCATAATTCGCGCCATTGAACCGGAGCCGACCTTGACCGACCTACTTTTCAGCTATAAATAGCTGGCCAGGCATGAACACTGTATTCTTGCGCACAGTGCACTGATAATTTGCTCATCAAATCTCCAAATCTATATCTTCACAAAATAGGACCATATATATATGGATGGAAATCAATCGAGTTTAAAGTACTAGATTTTTGGGGGTGACAAATCGGGCCTCGACCCCACTGGTGAGTGAGCCCATACGCAAAACCTGTGCAGATGTGCGAACGTGCACATGGGGACGAGGTTCCACTAAAAATTTGTTAAAATGGGTTAACGACAGTTTCAAATTCAGTCGGTCAAAATGTACATTTTGTACTATTCACATTGATTTCGAAGCGGTAGATTTTGCAGAATACGCCTCTGAAGTTTGGCTGCCTAATGCATTTCCCATTAAACTAAAATCCTTCTTTCGCCTTTTTCTCAAAACGGCGCTTGATTTGAGGACATGTCAACAAACAACTGTCAACAAANTTAAAGCGAATCGATAGCGGATTTTGTTTACATTTGGCTGGTGTTTGTAAACACAAAATTCAGCCAATCAAAATGCACGAAAATTTCTTTGTTGACATTCTGGAGAAGTTTGTTTACATTTTTTGCTGAAAATTCGTCCCCTTTCAAATTCTATTTCTAAATCAAATTTTTTCGCTTTCGATTCGCTTTAATACTGTAGGTAGTCACACAGTTTTAATACACTCTCATTCCAAACTCCAAGGTACTCACCAGTGTAGCTAGTGATGACAGGTTTAACGGTGATATGACCACCGCCTCGTACAACCGTGACAATATTGGTGATGACAGTGTTGATATAAGTGATATCAATAGTTGTTGTCGTTGTGATGATGTACTTCACGTCCAAGGTTGTTTTCCAGAAGTCCATGCCCGTCGTCTGCCCGATCGCAATGTAGTAGAAGTACATTTTAAATTCCACTTGTATAGCTTGGATAATGGCCCTCACAGCATCCTGATTTGATACCTGTGGTGACGTGAAAATGAGAAGCCCGTTATAATGTACATGAATAGGATATATGTACTAGCTCCAACCTACCTCTGTGAACTCCTTTTATCTAGTCGCAGCCTGCGCTCTTAATCTGGAGTTCAATCACAAATACCCCGGGCGAATTCTCGTCTCACAGGTCCTAAGCTTTCTCCATTGGTGCGCCACAGCCATGACAGCTGTAGAATAAGCTCCCGACCACAGGGACTTGAGGCATGCATGGCAGGGTGGTGGGTGTTCCCGAGGTCCAAAAGCACTCCACGGACAGTGCCCTGACCCCCTGGGGTAAAATACCCCAGGAATATGTATATATATATATATATACATATTCCCAGGAATATGTATACATATACATATTCCTTGGGTAATTTACCCCAGGGGTCAGGGCACTGTCCAGCTGGTCGTAAATCCCAGAGCACCGAGCAATTAAAAAAAAACGTGAAACGTTTCCTCTTTTTAGTAGCCATTTTAGCTCACTGCGGTGAGCTATTACAATGGTGATGCGTCCGTCGTCCGTCGTCGTCCGTTAGCAGGGCACGTTTCGTAACCGCTGAAGCTATTGATCTGAAACTTGGTACACATATACCCCTAGGTCAGATGACCTTTGACACCAAGTTTCGGTCCGATTTGATTCTTGGCTTAGCCACCAGGTGGCGGAAACCAAAAACACAAAAAGTGCAATAACTCCTGAACTAATGACTAGATCATCTCCAAATTTTTATCATAGGTGTAGCTAATAAGGATACATAACATAATAACGGCTTTTTGATTTGACCTACTTTTCAAGGTCACAGAGGTCAAAGTTCGACAAAAGTGACGAACCTGCCACAGTTTGTCATTATTTCACTGCATAAACATGCATTGGAGGGGTACCGTAAAAAATACCAAGTTTCGGCCCGATTGGACATCCAGTATGGCCACCAGGTGGCCATAAGGGGCACAGTCCGCGTGAGCTACTGCGAAACTAATGTATTAGGCCAGCCCTGCATACCACAATATATAAATACACACAGCACACCTGGATGACCTAATTTCTGTCCGCAGTGAAGTACACCTGACTGCGGACAAGATTTTGCAGTAGCTCATGCGGTGTGTGTCCCTAATGCGTAACCTGAAAATCAAATAAGTGATATTACTCGGGAACGGCTTGACGTAGAGCGCTCAAGTTTGATATTTACCTCCATCTAGATGATCTTTACATGCATGTCAAATTTCGGCCTGATTTAACTTCAAACATGGCCACCAGGTGGCGTAACCCAAAAATCATCAAAGTGCTGTAACTCAGGAACGCCTTAACCCAAAGGGCTCCAATGTGCTATGTGGCCCCCTGCAGATGACCTTTATGTCCCTGTGAAGTTTCGGCCCGATCGGACATCCAATATGGCCGCCAGGTGGCGTAACCCGAAAATCATCGACAAAGTCCTACCTGGGAATGACTTGACCCAGATTGCTCATAACTGATATGTACCTCCCTCTGTCATTAGACTATTACGTCCAGCCCAGTGAGCACAGTGGACCATTTCATATAGACGAATGATCTGTTACGCTTAGAGCGATACTACCGGGTTTGAGACTACGCGTTATAAGACTAACTGTTATTATGGTTTCCGATCTCAAGATCGGAAACCATATAGTGTTTGGTCGTGGTGTCTGTCTGTGTGTGTGTCTGTCTGTCTGTCTGTTCAGTCTGTCACACCTGTAACTTTGTTCCTGCAAGAGCTACAGACCTGGAAATGTGACCTACCCCTAGGTTTCATGACCTGAGCTACAAGATGGAATGAAAATTTCCAGTCTCCGATACCTCGTTCATGGTGAAATTGACATATCAAAAGTTGAGATTTTGTCTGTCACACTTTTGTTTCTTGAATAACTTGTCTCCGACGCCAGGTAGAGCACTAGCAACAAGTTCCTTCCCTATGTTTATGGCCCTTGGCAAGATAACTGGCATCAACAAATTTATTCTCCAATGTCAGCATCATAATGATATTGATATATCAAATTTGATATTTTGACATATCGGGAGATCTGCCACAGTAAGTGACTTGAAACTGGTATCACAACATCATTGCTCATACACGGATGTTATTGCAACTAAATTTCCAGTTTTCACCTGCTCGGTCGCATGATATTTGCTGATATCGTGGTGAGATTTGATATTGAAATTTGATAACATGACATGAGTCAGAATCTGGTGATGGTAGAGACCTAAAACCTTTACCTACACCTAGGTTATCAAGGATGAGCTTTCAGATTACGCAATGACCTTGAAGGTCAGAGGTCAAGGTCAAGGTCAAACAGTTCTTAAGCGCAAATCTCATCGGAATTTCAGGAAAAAACGAATTAGAAGCCTGAATTTACCATCCCCGATAGGTTTAATCAGGGATCCTGTCCCAGTTATGCAATACTTCTCAAGGTCAGAGGTCAAGGTCACAGCCAACCATCACAAATAACATGAGACAGAATCTGGTGATGATGGAAGCCTAAAACCGTTATCTACATCTAGGTTATCAAGGATGAGCTTTCAGATTACACAAGGACCTTAAAGGTCAGAGGTCAAGGTCAAGGTCAAACAGTTCTAAAGTGCAAATCTACTCAGAATTTCAGGGGAAAACTAATTAGAAGCCTGCATTAACCATCCCCTATTTGTTTAATCAAGGATCCCTGTTCCAGTTACGCAATACTTCTCACCAGTTCTCACCATATGACGTCAGAGGCTTAATACCATTCAATGGCCGCTGGCGCGCTAAGCTGAACAAGCGGGCCGTGTGACACAAATGTTTAGGCAAAAATAATTGACTGAGAGGATGCGTTTTGTATTAGTGTTACATGTACCTATACAGAGTGAGTCAAAAAAACTAGACACTTTTTAAAACACCCATTGTTTTATTGTGTACCAATATATACAATATATTTTTACTTGTACTTATGCAGCAACTCTTCCTGCATCCTTTTGTACCAGTCATGCTTGATTGGTTTTCATGGATGACCGCACAGGAGACTATTAAGGGACAAGGGTGAAATCTGATCTGCGCCAACTGATCAGAGCTGGATATGAACAAAAATCACAACAGACACCCTCTGTAAAACTTAACACTGACGAAAACATTTATGGCATTTCCATTTCACACTGTTTGACGACAGGGGCATATTACATTTGGAAACAGGCGGCGAAAAGGTCGCAACACCTCTGTGACACTTTGTGTTCGGTGATATTCAGTGACAACGAAGACTCTTTGCTGAGGAGTGAATTGTGGACGCACCATACTGCTGCAGTGCCAAGAAGGCCTAATGAGGCCTATGAGCAAGTGTGTGTGATTTGAATTGACTGATTATGTAAACAGGGGCAAGAAAATTACTTGGCTACGGTATCCGTTTCATATCCAGCTCTGATCAGTTGGCGCAGATCAGATTACACCCTTGTCCCTTATTTCTCTCCTGTGCATGAAAGTCAATCAAGCATGACTGGTACCAAAACATGCAGGAAGAGTTGCTGCATAAGTACAAGCAAAAATATATTGTATTCATGTATACTGGTACACAATAAAACAATGAGCCTTTTAAAAAGTGTCTAGTTTTTTTTTACTCACTCTGTATATCATGAATGGCCAGGACGTCATGAAGGAGAACGAGGAGGCCACCATCTTTTGGGGAAGGTCTACACCTACCGCCATTCCTCCCATGCAAGTCACTGTCCTTGGTTTATCGGGAGAGGTGTACACTGCAATCACTTCCAGCACATAGGCCAAGATGTCCTCCGTATTTGGCTGGGCAGCCGGATAGTAAACAAACACCTCTGCAACAGCCTGGAAGGTAACTGCGACGTCCGATATAGTCTTGATCTGGTATACTTGGACGTCGATGCCATTATAGAAGACAATGAGCAATTGTAGGCTGTTCGGTCCAATGTTGTTGTTTTCGATGAGCAGAAGAATTGTTCGTAGCGTCTCGTAGTAAGCCAGGACTCCGGTTGCCGTCGACCCGTCCAAAGTAATGACCATTTGCAGATTCGTCGTCTTCTTGTAGGTTGTAACTGATGAAAATTTATACAGTTATCTACAGGTGCGTTCACACTGGCCATTTAAAACGCCTTGAAATCGTCTTGAAGTGTTAAAACGGTTTAGGGTGCCACACTAGAGGGCCTTTAAAGCACCGCGCTATGCATCCAAAACTGAGTTTCGTGACG
The DNA here is from genome assembly GCA_002633025.1 of Notospermus geniculatus. Classification (NCBI taxonomy): domain Eukaryota; kingdom Metazoa; phylum Nemertea; class Pilidiophora; order Heteronemertea; family Lineidae; genus Notospermus; species Notospermus geniculatus. The sequence goes on from NMRB01000090.1 coordinate 228,361, forward strand.
CCGTCGTAGTACATCTCATTTACGGTGACCTCGTTCATAGCATTATAGCCTACAAACGGTCGATGTACACCATTTACACACAGAGCTAGTTCTTGGTGGTGAGGTTGATTATGATTTTGTCAATGCATGCTCGACAAGACTGTTCAAATCTATCGATTTGAATGATGTAACTTACCAATTAGGTATTCTGTGTGTTCTTACACACAAACGAATGAGTTGAAGCATGTGTACATTACCTGATGAAGGGTTATTCACACTATAACACCACGTTGAACTTGTCAAGTGGTGAAGCAATGGCTGCCATGATATAGTATCAGTCCAGCCTAGGTGTTATCACTGGCTATCCGGCTGGACAGGGGACCAGTCATATCGAGATGTGGAGGGAGAAAGAGTCACCGAACGCATATAGTCGTGCTTTAAAACGCTCTCAAACCGTTTTAACGAGACCACTTCTTGAGGTGTTTTCAAGTCGAACTTCAAACAGGTTCAGTTTTTTTTTCTCGGGTAAACCTTCGTGCTGACGAATTCCCCACCGGCCGGCAAATAAAAAGTGTTGTACGCATGCGTAGCAGCTTTTCAATGGGCGCATCCAGCTTAGATTTTAATTGACCATTCCGTTTACAAATGGCAGGCCAGTCGAAATCCTTTCGAAATGCACAGTGTGCCGCGAACAGGCGTGGGTGTTTTAACTCAAAACGTCCTCCGTAAAACGTTTTACGGAGGACGGTTTAAAGTCGGTTTTAGTGTGGACACAGCTAAAAATTTTAAACGCTACTACTCAAGAGTACCGTTTCTTCTTGCGATGTTACCGAATTTCCTGTTAAAAATAGTCGGATTTTTGACCCCAGTTTGAATAACATAATTCGGAGTAATTTTTGCGAAAGGCATTCGTAAAGCAGTATGTTATAACGTACCTGTTGTTACCTTCAAAGAATTTGATACGCCAGTCGACGTGATATCAATGGTGGTCTTGATCGTCACTGATGAGACCAGTTTCTGCCAAGTTGTCGTAGTGGTCGTGACACCGATTGCGTAATACTGAACGCTAAATTCAACTCTGTATATCAAATGCATGATGTAAAGTTGGACTGTTGTAGCTGACTGGATGCTGTCTGGTATTTGGAACCCTCCGATGAGTATCAAGGACCTGAAATGACCACGATGAATGGCTTTCCTGAAATAAGTGTGCGTTACTCGCAGATTTGACCTTGATTTGTATTGCCTGTGATCGAGTCGCTGGATCGATAGCCATGCTCTCGCAGCCTATAAGCCATTGAATAAAACTGACCTCTATTGAACACTTCTGGCGATGAATGGCTAGAAAATTACAACAGCAGCTAAGACTTTCGTAACTACCATCCAAGACAATTATTTTCTCTTTTCGTCAATTAAAAAGGCACCATTCCGAGTTAGCTGCTCGTACATTACAAGTCATCTGATCGTCACTGTCCTGACGCCCATCTAGCCTGGTTTGAATCCACCGCATTCCCCGAATCCATCACATTTCCCGCTTCTGAGGAGCTCAGAGCCTCAGCCAATCATTGGCGTGTGTTACAAATGTGTGCGGGAAGAGAAGAGAAAGTGCCGAACGGCGGGTTGCTTCACGAGCTGTGATTGGCTCGGAGGCGGGATCAAGTATGTGTCAGATTCATTTATAATTTATGCATTAACGCAAAAGATGACATGATTGGGACAAGGCTAAAAACGCAGTCGATGGCCTTGTTTGGACAAGATGATTACAAGTAAACATAGGGTTCTTCCCACAGATATGTCACTTTCAAAGGTTGATACATACTATCGCCTCGCAGGCCTTTCCGTTTGACGGGCGCGAAAATGCATGCACCTCGCAAACAATAGAATTTCTATTGTTTGCGAGGCGCATGCATTTTCGCGCCCGTCAAACGGAAAGGCGAGTCGCCTTTCGACAACACTCTGTCTATGAGTGGAGCGTAGGTGACCACAACCCTTGACATTTCTGGACGCAGATTGTTCTAACCCTACCTGGATTTCTTGACTCCATTCAGCACGAGGTATTCTCCGATGCGTTCAAACTCTAGCGCTATTTTCACTATGTCTTGGACGACATCCGCAGTATACGTCAGTTGTCTTATTATGGTGCTGTAGTATTCGACTTTCTCCTCGTTTATGAACTCATACCGCTCGACATAAGAACCACGGGAGAAGACCACGTAGATTCGCAGGGCGGATTCGCCGAGTGTGTAGCTGCTCAGCAGAGTCAGAATATACTGCCTCGTTTTCTCGAATGCATCAGGCCCGGTGGCGGTGGAGATATCAAGGGTGATGATCAAGTCTTTCGTAATGGTTTGCTTCGCTGGCGCTGAATGAAGATCATATAGCTTTTTCTGCTGTGCCATTCAATGGTAGGCAGTCTCCGGTTGCGATAAGCTAGACACTACAAGAAGTCTTTTGAATACACTCATCAATTCGCCTATAATTTGTGTGTAGCCGAGAGAGTGAGAGGAACAGCGCCGCGGCTGCGTAGGAGGCTAGTGATCCGGGGAGCGTGGTCAGTTGGAGAAATAGGCCCGTTTATACAGCAGGATGAAGACCACGTGTGATCCGATCGAAGCGGGATGAGGCTCTAATTTTCCTGTCTAAACGCAAAACAATCCGGCAGTATGTGGCCTGGTCCGGATTTCGAAGTGGTCCATCGAAAGAGTTGCTCCACTTATGAATCCGGATCGGTCCACATGAGGCCGGATTGAAATTGCCCGTCTAAACGGAAAAAGATCTGAATGCGGACTGGTATACACTTTTGGTACTTGGGTACCTTTTTAGCTCAGCTGACCAAAGGTCAGCGGAGCTAGTCATATGTATACTGAGTGGCGTCCGGATGTGTGTGTGTGTGTCTGTCTGTGTAGCGTCCGTTAAACTGGCACGTTTCGCAACCGCAAGGCCGAGGGTCATGAAAGTTGGTTGACCACGTAGATTCGCAGGGCGGATTCGCCGAGTGTGTAGCTGCTCAGCAGAGTCAGAATATACTGCCTCGTTTTCTCGAATGCATCAGACCCGGTGGCGGTGGAGATATCAAGGGTGATGATCAAGTCTTTCGTAATGGTTTGCTTCGCTGGCGCTGAATGAAGATCATATATTTTTTTCTGCTGTGCCATTCAATGGTAGGCAGTCTCCGGTTGCGATAAGCTAGACTCTACAAGAAGTCTTTTGAATACACTCATCAATTCGCCTATTTGTGTGTAGTCGAGAGAGTGAGAGGAACAGCGCCGCGGCTGCGTAGGAGGCTAGTGATCAGGGGAGCGTGGTCGTTGGAGAAATAGGCCCGTTTATACAGCAGGAAGAAGACCACATGTGATCCGATCGAAGCGGAATGAGGCTCTAATTTTCCTGTCTAAACGCAAAACAATCCGGCAGTATGTGGACTGGTCCGGATTTCGAAGTGGTCCATCGAAAGAGGTGCTCCACTTATGAATCCGGATCGGTCCACATGAGGCCGGATTGAAATTGCCCGTCTAAACGGAAAAAGATCTGAATGCGGACTGGTATACACTTTTGGTACTTGGGTAGCGTAGTTACAAGCTTAAAGCTGAACTACATGCACAAAAAGCCCCCGTGCGACGAGCAAGAGAATTGCAAACGCCCTGCAAACACCTCAAACGAAGGCTCAGAACATGATAGACCCCACGATGCCAGGAGGGAGCCACCTTTTTTAGGATGGTTTCGATGACGCACGGTTAGTGCGACGACTACGATTAGCTAACCGTATCAGTAAACGTCGTAACGGATAGGCCTAGTAAGAGCGGTTTCGAAGAAACGACGCACTTGCACGGTTACGTGTAGCAGATGGTGCGCGTTTTTTTTTCAAATACCGACTCCCTTGGATATGTTTCAATTCTCTCAAGAACGATAAACAACGGCTGTCTAATCTACATGGACATCCTGAGAAATTAGCTATTAGGCGGAGGGCCGGTATGCAGGAGTTTAGAAGCACTGTGTGAGCCTCTCCGCATATGTGTCTATACCCATATCAGATGACGTGCGGCAAGACAAATTCAAGGGCAAAATTAACCATCAAAATTCATTGAACAATGAAGTGTCCAATATCAAGTGTATCAGCAGAACTCAAATTATTTCTACAAATGCCAATTGCGCTTAATATTCGAAATTATTTGGTGCTTTCGGTCTATATAGCTATCAGTTTCTCCTTTACGAGTAGCAGCGCTGCTATCCGTGCAGACGACACGATTACGACTAGCGCGATGGCGTAATACGTCACGAGGGCGCAAGAAATTATGACGTCACGGCCACTATTCGTCGTCGTCGCACTAACCGTGCGTCATCGAAACCAGCCTATTGTCTTCGAGCAACAGAGCTTTCAACATCTCCGGATACCTCTGACACTACTCAAAGGGAACTAGAGGCATCGGAGATGCCGTAGGCTTGCCTGTTTGTTGTGCTTTGTTGATGCTTGGGTTTACTTGAAGAGGGGAAATTGGTTAGCAGGTGAGGAGGGCAGGTTATGACTGTATGGAAATGGGAAGTCAACTTCCAGAGGTTTGCAAATTTTCGACCCCAACCGGGGTCTTCTTCAGGCTGGCACTTTCTTGCACGATACCTAGCTTTAGTTTGATATGAAACATGACTACCTTGGGTCAACTGGTCACTAAATCATTGACGTAGGTCGATTCAAACTGACATTACATTACGTTTAGTAATAGGTCAACAGCGCCACATATTATTTTAGTTTTGCACCAGATGTTTTTTAGATACATTCTAGTAGTAATGCACTGTAAAGGGATTTCTAAAAAATATTAACACATCCAGGGCTCAACTGCAGTAAAAACCGATTTTCACGAAAGCGATCGCAGCGCCCCCTTTTATCTTAATTAACATCACATAGTAGGTCTATAATCCCTGGTGAATTGAGATGATGTTTTATTAGACCCTTGGGTGGGAAGAACACATGCTAGGCCTCCTTGGTGAATCGAGATCCTCACCTTCTTAGAGCCCTTGGTTGGGAAGGGGTTAATGTTGCATGTGACAGTCCTGGCCTTGTTGAATTGAGGTACCAGTAGATACTTTATAAGCTGGACGTCTTAATTGGGTGGGAATAGTGGTTACATGTAGGCCCTAGACCTAGGCCTAATCCGTGGTGAATCGAAGTTATATTTTATTAGACCCCTTGGCCCTGGCTGGGAAGGGGTTAATAACCAAATGACTGGTCTACAATCCTTGTTGAATCAAGATAGATAGGGGCCTACGGTACCTTTTTAGACCCCCTTGGCAGGAAAGGTGCCCTATAGCTCTTGTCTTCCGTCACCGAAACAAACACAAAACCACAGGGGACCCTAAGCAAGACGAAGAGCAATTCACAGCTCTATCCCAGAACAAGCAGGAGCCAAAAAAGATGCAGGCATATTCTCAGCATTTGCCATCATGCCCAAGTCCCACCCAGTTCATGGTTCATAGAAGGCCAGGGGCACCTCATATTTTACTGATTTAGAAATAAATAAATAAAGACACATGACCATGTTTACAAATTCAGATATTTCCTGGTTTTTCCATCCAACCTCGGCCACTCGCATCACACATGTCACATTCTACGTGAATATGGTTGGAAATGTGTTGTCTGCCCCCTAGATGCACGACTATTAGAACAGCCGACAGTTTCAAGCTCACCACCTACCATCAACACAAACCACAAAGTGGTGCTGAATGGGTCAATGTCGTCCTGGGTATACCTTATGTTTACCCAGGACTATCCTGGGTAATCATTTTCTTTACCCAGGATCATCCTGGGTAAACATAAGGATCCTTAACTTTACCCAGCTTGGGGAGTTCCCGCCGAATCATGCTGTACGTGCGTCTCTTTCGGCAGAGAACATGCAGTAGGATCATTGCTAAAAATGGCTGAAAATTACCGCTTTATACCTCCTCCGGGGTTTGCAATAGGAAGACAAGACCAATCCCTACAACTTTTCAAAAGGGACCGATAGTAAATTCTCAAGGACTTAGGAGCGATAGGCCTATGTAGAACATGTATGATCCGTGTGCATTTCGTCATTTTCATGAATTTACTTTTGGCAGAACATGCAGTACGATCATAACTCGAAAGGGCTGAAAATTACCGCTCTACCTGCTCCGGGGTGTGGAATAGGGAGAAAAGACCAATCCCTACAACTTTTCAAAAGGGACCGATAGTAAATTCTCAAGGACTTAGGAGCTATAGGCCTAGTTTGAGGCCACCCTTCATTCATGATTTACGCTGAATATCAACCTCACTACACCATTCGGGAACTCCAATCTGGGTAAAGTTAAGGATCCTTATGTTTACCCAGGACCGTCCTGGGTAAAGAAAAGGATTACCCAGGATGATCCTGGGTAAACATAAGGTATACCCAGGACGACCTTGACCCATTCGGCCAAAGTGGTCCCTAGAAACAGTCAATTCCAGGAAGTGAGGAACAGCCGACAATTTCAAGCTCACCAACTCTGCCATCAACACTAAGCACAAGGTCTTGAGATGGGGAGCCAGAAATAGTCAACTTCACTGAAGACGTTGCAATCGGCGTCATCATGGTCATGGATAAAAGCAGGATGGCGCATTTAGAAAGTGCTTACTACACGAAAACCAACCTGACACAAAATTCATCACAAACTGGCAAGTTATTTGGCGCTCCTGGCCAAAGGTGAGGCACAGCTTTATTATGAACGAATAGTGGCATATGCCTTCTTGGCCGAGTTTATGAATTTAGTGTACAAAACTGCAGCATTGTGAACATAAAACGATGTTTTTATGGCCGAGTTGACCGATTCCTTCGCATCCAGGTATTCGTGCTATACCGAAGCACGCAGCCGATGCACGCAGCAATCACCTGTGGACGAGTGCGTCACTCTCCCATTTCATTTAATTCGCTGATTTTAATTCCAAAATGTATTGATTTGTAATTAAAGTGGCCAGAACGTTCATCCAAAACCAATGATCTGATACTGATGGTATTTCATTGAAGGTTTAATTATTTCTTCGGGTAACAATTGGTTGATTTACCGGTATCACAGATTAGAAGTAGCATCCCAGTAGCCCTCCTGCAAAAAAACGTTGGTCGGCATATCAGTAGCCAGTGAGTGGCAGTCAGCAGATCCCACAGAAAGCACGCTGAGAAAGCACGATACGTGTAGGCCTAGGTAGGCCTAATGATCTTATCCATGGTCCACATTCACAGAAAGTAAAGGCACAGGATGTAATCTGTATAAGTAAACACTAAAAATGGCTTTATTATGTTCATCTAATCGAAATACCATGCCTTTTTTGGCTGCAACCTCTTCTTTGCCCCAATATTACCGATTTTATTCAGAGTTACCGTACTCGCTAAGAAGTGCAACATCTGAGTTACCGTATGTGTCAAGATTGAGTTACCGTTGCCTCGCTTCGATTTTTCTCTCGGTCCGTACACATTTATTGGGAAATAGTTTGGGCTACAATTTACGTCGTGGATAGTTCCTATAGTGAAGAATCCCCCACGTATGTTTCAGCTCTTGAGCTTGCGTTTTTCGTGAGAAATCGAGCTGAATACTGCACTCACCGCGGGATCGAAAATCCGTGGTCGCCATGTTATTTGTACGGTAACTGCAGTTACCGTAGTCAGTGCAGTAGGTGTGCGTATACCGCATATCTCTATGTGAAACCAGCCGTAGAGATTGTAGGCCTATGTTGTCAGGTCACGTAACGGGATATTACAGGGAAAATATACAATTATAAGGAAAACGAGAATTAAATGGGAAATTGACTGGAAGTTAATTAAGACCGCCCCCATCAATGGGGCGGTCTTCCTTGTTTTTACTGAATTTCTCTCTCTCTCTCTCTGGATCTCTCCATCCAATCTG
>NMRB01000090.1:251155-265110 GCA_002633025.1 Notospermus geniculatus
GCGCCAATGGAAAGCAGGCCTGAGGGCGGCTTTCCGTTGGCGTGTTTCCGTGCGCGGAAACGATCGAAAGCATTGTTTGTTTACGCTTCCGTGGTCACGGCGCGGAAAAAAACAATGCTTTCGAGCGTTTCCGCGCGCGGAAACGCTCCATGGACGGCCGCCCTTACGACTTCATGATTCCTCGTACAGCCAAGTGCAGACAAGCATTACACGATATATTACACAACATACCTGTTGTTAGTGGTGAAAGAGCTATTACGTAATAGCATAGTCAGATTACCTTGAACATTTGGAACTCTGGAAGAGTCCCGTTCAGAGGGCAACTGTATTGTGTGCCGATCGGATAGGATCGGAATGTGGCTTTTTGCTGCCGTCTTATCGGCCCTAAGGCTTCCTATACATCGAAGTATATGGTATACGAAAACGCCGGTTTACAATGGCTTCACGGTGGTGAATCCTCGGAATGCCTTTGTTAACCGGCGTTTTCGTATACCGTATACTTCAATGTAAGGGAAGCCTTAAAGCTCTTTCTTTTACTACATCCTACACTATAGCATTGAACATAGGTGATACTTCAATCATCCGTGCCGCATTGATCACGACTGGAGACACTTCATCTCACCACGGAGGGGAGGAGTGGTCATTTTAGTCATCCAGGCTCTGTATTATCGTAGTCAATTATGTGTAACATGTACGCAGCTACTTCGACATCACTTCTACATGTAATGTCGGTGGCATGGTGAAATTTTTCATATTTTTTTCTGGAAATTGCAGATCCAGCGTTATTTGGCTTAATGTGAAGACATACATGTACATGTATAATTACTACCGTGTACAAAGGGCATTAATCAAGATAACGTCTCATATACACCGTTTTTTCCCATTTAAATGTAGTTTCACTGTTGAGCGACTTATCAGGAGTGAAGGTAAGGAATAAATGTACTCTCAAAAATACTTACGGGCCTTGCAGTTGTGTCCATCCCCAGTGAATCCCTTGTTGCATACACATGCATACTTTCCACCAGCGTGAGTGCACGAAGCAACGTTACTACACGGGGAATAGCCTGTTACCTTCTGCAGCTGTCCGTTTCTTACGCATTTGAATTTTTCAGCGCAACCCTTGATTACAACGGACTGTCCAATCTAAAAATATTCACATGTAGAAGAGAGTGCTGGATGTTGATGTTAATAAGAAAGGGATAACGCATTCATCAAATCATGATAACTCAGTTTTTCCTCAATATTTTTCAGCAATTCTTTCACTGATATCAGCGGGATGAAATAAGGTCTTTATGCTATAAAAAATCGGTTATTTTGACCATGCAACGCTGAGTACCCAATTCATGACTCACGACCATAAACATGTCTCACTGTTTCTGGGTGTCCGCCAAACATGCCAAACAATAAAGGGGCAACTGGCATACGGGGGCATTCTCAGTCATTACAACGGTTCGAGGCCAGTTCAGTTACTTGAGGCATGTTAGGGAAGGATACTGCAGGTGACATGACTTTTTTACGTCACAAAGCAATATTATTGAACTGGCCTCGATCCGGATCGAACCGCTCCGTGTGAAAAGGGCCTATGTAAACCGCCGTGATGACTAATTACGAAAATGACGGACGAAAAGTAAGAATGAGAAATAAGAAATGAGCAGCCAAAGCACCCTAAATCACTCCTCGCAACTTCAAAATTAATTTCATCAGGTTTAGGTTAAAAGGTCATTTTGAATGCAAAAGTTTGCTAAACGAAGTTCGACCACATTAAAAGTTCGGTGTCAAAATATGCGGAATTTTGCGAAGTAAGCAAACACATCAGTCAAAGCAGTGGAAGTCCACCTTGACTACTCCGGGTTGTGACATCCATACACCCTCCGACTACGCTCGCACCCACAGTGGTATAATCTTATGAGGTCGCCAATAATAGGGCCTAGACGTGGGGTTCGAAATCCCAAAAGTCTGAAATGAAGAGGAAATTGAATATCTTGGGGACTTACTGCAACATGCTGACCATCGCTCGCATCACACCCGCACTTTTCTGGTCGAACACAATCGTTTCCACGTCTGACGTAGCCAGCCTTGCACATACATCCGTCTTCTGGTTCACTGTTGTCAACACAGTCTTTGGCTGGTTCACCATCGCATGTCTTTTGACATGACGGGTAAATCTTTGGGGAGTAGTATTGATTTGGTCCACATTTCAAGGCTGAAAAAGTGAGGAACAAATTTCAGGAGTGCAAGCAAAAGCAATATCATGTACTGTAGCTGTACAGTGCTTTGTAATAGCAGGAGCAGTCAGCCGCGCTTATTGCACAAGACGGCAGCAAAGTTCTGGCGGGCCAATACAGCCTGAAATTCTCCTGATTGATGCTCAGTCAACCATGAATGTGTCTGCTAGACAGAAATTGGGCCGTAGTCAGCCTCCTATTGGTCAACTGACAGAGTATCCTATTATACTCGGGGATATTTACTTAATGAATGCGGGAAGGAAAAATGCTCAATAGCTAATTTTGTGACCTCCACCCAGACATGCCAGAATTAATATGTTTCTCTACTTGGGACTGAAAGTGCCAAGTCAGATGATAATCTTGTGACTGAACATGCTCAAGTTATCCAAGCCGACCCGTCAGAAACTGACGCGAGCACATGCACGCCGCAATGCACGCCATGTTTACCTGAATCACAGTGTGTAATTATCATTTCGATCGTTGATTGGTTAGACGGCTGATCTAGAGATTAGCATTCCTTGAACGTATGTTGTGTGCGTAATGTCACAGTACAACCGGGATAATTTGTGCAATGACATCAGCGGAAACCGAGTCGTGGCCGCCGCTAGTGATGACGCTGTGTTGCTAGGGGCGACGTCATGGATTTTTGACTGCGCCCGAAGCACGGCGAGCGGCAAATTTCATCAAAAATCGCCCCAATTCTGTTAATATTGCAAATAAGTTAAATTCCAGCCTTTCATCGATGAAGACATTTACATTCAAGATTCTGTGAAAGTTTGAGCGAATTCTGTTGAGTAGTTGTTGTAAAACCGCGTCCGCGAGTGATTGACAAGATCCATAAAAAGAAATCCTGTGAAATCAATATGTCCTCCTCGCCTGAGGATGTGGTGGAGGCCATAACGAGGATAATAAGACAGAAAGTGTAACATTGTTTAACTCACGGCAGGTGTTTCCTCTCCAGTTGCGAGCGCCAAACCCTGCGTCGGCGCAGGCATAGGCAAATGCAGCCACGTCCTCACAAGCAACTGTCGGAACAGTTTGTGCAGCGGTTTTCTCCTTGGAATAATAACATACGTCGAGTTTGCAGTCATTATAATAGTCTCCCACCTGTAGCGCAAAACTGTTGATACAGTTCTTGAAAGGTCCGTTTATATCTTTGATGGTTCCACAGTATTGCTGCACCTTGTTGGCCCACTGGCCACGACAAGTCCCGTCAAAAGGCGGTGATTGACAGCTCCTGCACAAAATAAATAATAAATAAATATAATAAATAAATATAGTATATNTGCGTACGTACTAAAAGTATGGTCCCTAACCCAGTGTTCTGAAATGGGGAACTCAAATTAAAATAAGGCATTCACCAATTATGCAGGAAATTTAATTGGCCTTCTTCGCGCCTTCGAGTCATCGAGTCAAGTACAACAAGCCGTCGGCAGCAAAGTTCTGGCGCGCCAATAAAGTATGAAATTCTCCTGATTGATGCTCAGTCAACCATGAATGTGTCTACTAGACAGAAATTGGGCCGTAGTCAGCCTCCTATTGGTCAACTGACAGAGTCTCCTATTACACTCGGGGATATTTACTTCATGAATGCGGGAAGGAAAAATGATTACAACTAGAAATGTTAAATTCGCTCAATAGCTAATTTTATGACCACCACCCAGACATGCCAGAATTAATATGTTTCTCTACACTTGGGACTGAAAGTGTCAAGTCTGATGATAATCTTGTGACTGAACATGCTCAAGTTATCCAAGCCGACCCGTCAGAAACTGACGCGAGCATATGCACGCCGCCATGCATGCCATGCACCTGAATCACCGTGTGTAATTATCATTTCGATCGTTGATTGGTTAGACGGCTGATCTAGAGATTAGAATTCCTGGAACGTATGTTGTGTGCGTAATGTCACAGTACAACCGGGATAATTTATGCGATGACATCAGCGAAAACCGAGTCGTGGCCACCGCTAGTGATGACCCTGTGTTGCTAGGATTTTTGACTGCGCCCGAAGCACGGCGAGCGGCAAATTTCATCAAATATCGCCCCAATTCTGTTAATATTGCAAGTAAGTTGAATTCCAGCCTTTCATCGATGAATACATTAACATTCAGGATTGTGTGAAAGTTTGAGCGAATTCTGTTGAGTAGTTGTTGCAAAACCGCGTCCGCGAGTGATTGACGAGATCCATAAAAAGAAATCCTGTGAAATCAATATGTCCTCCTCGCCTGAGGACGTGGTGGAGGCCATAACGAGATTAATAAGACAATCGGTGTAACAGTGTTTAACTCACGGCAGATGTTTCCTCTCCAGTTGCGTGCGCCAAACCCTGCGTCGGCGCAGGCATAGGCAAATGCAGCCACGTCCTCACAAGCTACAGTAGGTACAGTTTGTGCAGCGGTTTTCTCCTTGGAATAATAGCATACGTCGAGTTTGCAGTCATTATAATAGTCTCCCACCTGTAGCGCAAAACTGTTGATACAGTTCTTGAAAGGTCCGTTCATGTCTTTGATGGTTCCACAGTATTGCTGCACCCTGTTGGCCCACTGCCCACGACAAGTCCCGTCAAACGGTGGCGATTGACAGCTCCTGTACAAAATCAACACTTCATGAAACCATAGGCTGATCTTGCTCGAAAATACTTTTTTCGAAAAGTTCACGCCTTACGGAATACATTCATGTGCAACATAGGCCTACAGTCTGATCTTTTGAAAACACCAACTGTGAAGCGATCAACCAACAGTCAAGGTTAAGTTTTGGGGTCTGCAGCACTGAGAAACTACTCGAAGGATTTCGATAAATATTGTTCTTACATGACCACAAGAGGCAGCTCTCAATACGCATTTTGATATGGTTATATTCCACCAAGTATATTGTATAATGCACTGACAACATTTCTAGCCAAAGCCTGTTTCTCATTTGCTGATGCCACCAATTTCTTACTAACAGTACCCGAATAGCTCACTGCCCCTAAGAAATTTTCAAAATCTTCTCGGCGGCGGACTCGGCGAATATGGCCGGTTTTGCCAATCTGCAATCGGTAACGGTTTGATTCATGCAGGGAACAAACTTACGGCCATTTTTCAAGACCTGAATCATCAGGAACGGACCAACTCGCTGCAAACTTCTGAAAGTCGGTGGAAGGTGTTGTTTTTCCTTTCGGAATGGAATCATCGTTCCGGTCACCGTTGCAAGTTCCGCACAGGCCCTCAAGGTCGGATCCGACAGACGATGATACGTATGCTTCCACTTTGTAATCTTTGAATACTACCCGTAAACCGCATTCCTTGGCTTTGACAACGAATCGCCCGTTGGAAAACTTCACTACGACCTTTGTGCCTTTCTGCGTAGTGATGGTCCTTGGAAACTTGCTATTTGTGAAATCGATGCCATTAATCTGAGCATTGACACAAGAAAAATCAATGAGAACCTGCAGAACTAACGCTACTGGGAGGTAGTGTAGGGAGGTAGCTTTTTTCACAGTGTCGTCCCTGTTGCACTCCGTCAAGGACGTCTTTATGCGAGATCCTTGTATTGTTTTACTCTGTTTTAGGGCGTCGAAATCTGTACATCAATAACTGCAATAAATGCTACCGTTCTGAGTAGGAAAAATCGTAGACCCCGATTTATGATAGACGTCATCAAAATATGCGTGTATCTATTCGTGACCTTTGAATACACTGAAATTTAGGTCAATATTGGACACGGAATGCATAAAGTGTGTGTAAAGCCTGGTATTCAACAGGCATGGCCTCAAATCTGCATACTCTCACTGATGCTTTCAATTCGGCGCCAATATGAATACAGGGTGCCCCCCCCCCCAAAAAAAACGCACCCGCAAACTTCTACATGTACTAAACTTGCATCTACATTCATTGGTACGTATGGATGGGGAATTTTCGTAGGAGCAAAATAAGGTCAAGATTGTCCGATTCGGTTCAGCAGTTTTGATTCTAGAGCCATTTTTGTGAAGCAAAGTTAGGCCCAGTTGATAATAGGGGATTAAAACTGTGACGTTGTTTTGAATGGCAAATTACATCAGATGAGGTAAAAGGGTTCTAAGTGCTATATAATAATGAATAGTACAAGCAAAAGTTTATTTCAGTGTTTAAAGGTGCTCTAGTTCGAATTGTAAACACTACGGTGTGCCACCTATTGTCAACTTGTGGTACTAACAAATCAGATAAAATCAAATTAAATCTCGCCTTTCACAACTTTTTGTTTGTTTTTGAGCGTAAAATCATAAATATATTTCAGTTACAAGAATATTTATCAAAGTAGATATAAAAATAGATAACATTAATGTTTTGGTATACACGGTGCTGCCACCTGTCCGAGGAAAAATAACTATTATAATCAACCATGTCAATAAACAAACCGTAATGTTTACAATTCGAACTAGAACACTTTAAGTTATTCCTTCATTCTGCATTTGTGTATTAATCACAATCAGTGCGAGGAATTGATTGGAAAGTCATGCAATGGGACGTGCTGACTTTGCCTCACAAAAATGACTCTAGAATCACAACGACTGAACCGAATCGAACAATCTTGGTCTCATTTTGCTTCTAAGAAGTTTCTCAATCCCTCCCTCCATACCAATTATGTGGGTGCTTGTTGAGTGGAAGTATGCGATTGCATTTTGTTGGCCACCCTGTATAATTAAACGGAATCATTGGACGATAACGTAATTCTCCTCAAGAGAAAAATGTACGTAGTGAGTGGGTGGAGCGTGTTCAGCGAACCGGAGATTTTCGAAACTGCCGAAACTATGACGATGATGAATGATACTCACTAAAACTTTCCTGGTTGGACCGCTGTAGCTGAACGTCATGTCCTCCAAATCCACGCTCACCATCCTCGCGTAGCTAACCCGTGAATTCCCAAAACCTAAATTTTTCTCCTCAACATTGAAATAGCATTTCTGACCCTTCAATTGATCCTTTTTCTTCGTGAATGCGTATTTGCATGTACCCATGAAGTCGAATTTCTGGCCATCAAACTGATGATAATGAGGATCACCAGAAGCGTAACACCGACAAGTCTCTGAAAGATATCAAGTCCTAAGTCAGGGAATGTTCCAAGTCTTGCAAAGTTCAAATACATTCTATAGGAAGGGTTTAGAGCCAGAGTGGGCTAATCCACAAAATTTTTTTTTTTGAGAAAATGGACATTGAAGTTTTTAAATTATAAAAAAATCACATAATTGTTTTTTAAATATTATTGATATTGATAATATATGTCATAACAACACGTATCTGGTGTAAAGTAACTTGTAGAAAATTAACCAACAGGTTAGGTAAAAATCAACAAATAGTGGTTAGACCACTATGGCATAACATCAACTCGCATTTTGCAATGTAGCCGATATGGTCTAACCTTTTGCTAATAACCAGTTAGTGGCATTAAGCACCTCTTAATTTCGAGTTAATGATGTGAACCTGGCTTCTCGTTCTTACCAAAGCCTTGTTTCAGCTGAAAATGTCTGTTTGGTTCACATATTGTGGCTCCCATTCATGTATTGTACATGGGGTTGGCCTTGGTGGTTTTGTTCATTAAATCATCAAAATCACAAACCCTTGCACTCCTTGGTCTGTTTGATACTAACCAGCTCTTTAGCCTCCCTGAAAGCTATCATTTTGAAAATTTGTGCTGCCACCTATTGGTGAAAGGTGTGGGTTAGACCAGTTTGGCGGAGCCACCTATTGGTGAATGGTTGGGTTAGACCAGTTTGGCGCTTCGTCTTCTAAAAAAACGTGGATTAGACCACTCTGGCATGAACTGATTTTGTACAAAAGTGAAGTGCTGGAAATGGCTGTCCTCAATTTGACCTTGAAAATGATTGACCTCGATTAGCCCACTCTGCCATGAATACATTGTATCCACATCTGTCACATAACAGTCTAAACTAAATTTTGTAATGGCTGAGGGTTAGCCCACTCTGCCTCTAAGCCCTTCGAATATTAGTTTCCCCTGTAGTATGAAGCAAGGTTCATTGGCACACGGATCTGACACGAGTTCGATACGTGTCCGACACGCCCAGAAAAAAAATCCGTACGGCTAACGGACGTCCGTGGACAGTTTCCGCATCGTGTATTCACTGGCGTGCGGTCTTACCGTTCAACAGGAGGAGGATGCTGTTATCAACTCTGTGCATACATTGAATCATGAACAGATATTGTAGTTCTATTCAGTTTATGCCATGTAACAAACTGACTGTAACGAAAAGGCCGTGTAACGAAACGACCAGATACCGTTCAAACAGGGCTTCACATTGTGAACACCTCACAACACTTCACATCACCTCCCCCATGATAATCGCTATCGACGACCATTTGCAGTTTTTATTGCATCCTTAGGTTGTGGGTGAGTAGGGTCAAACAGGCATAGCTGTTGACGCACCAAGTCTATCAATTTTTCGCTTCCTTCAGTGGAAATCGGAGGCATCTTGTGCGAACCAAACACCACGCCGTGTACCGAAAAAAACGGACGAATCGCTACCTGGACCGATTACAGAAAACGGACCGCAGTGAAACCCAGTCTTCCACATTAAGCAAGGTTCACTGGCACACGGATCCGATCCGTTTCCAGTCCGTTTGCCCCTAGTTTTCCGGATACGACAACGCTGAAGTCCATTTGATAGATTTTTTACGGACATGAACCGGACCAATTTCGTGTGCCAATGAACCTTGCTTAAGAATCGGACGCCAGTGAACTAATGTTATAACCATTTGACCGATTTTTTTGCGGACCGGATACGTGTCGGATATGGACCGGATCCGTGTGCCAATGACCCCTGCCTGAAAACACTTCACATTACCCCAGTCTCTAAAGGAACCTTTCTAGGGAACACAAGGAACTGGTTCTTCATCGTATCACTGAATCATTAGAGACCAGCTTCGAGCACAAATTATTGACTCGACCGGTATCGAACCCATCATCTCTCAGACACGAGTTTGACATTCAAATGCTTCGCAACATCAATTTATATGTTTTCTGCTGCTATACAAGATAAACGGACCTAAACCGAAGCATTGAACATGTTGAAAAGATCGAAGTTTTGGGCTAAATCTGATGTATCAACAACGGTAAAGGTATCATCCCACTTGACGCTTTAACCCTTTTGACTGAAAAGTTTCAACCACTGACCCGGCCGGGTCTATCGTTGAAACTTTTCAGTCAAATGCCCATGGTAAATGTATGCAATGTAATGTATGCAATGTAAATGCATGGTCTTTAATTTAAAGTGGTCCTAAACCGCCAAGCAAAAGTTGGCACCCGATCATTTTCACCGCCCACGAAAATGGAACTTCCGACTTCCGCTGCTGGCTTCTGAGCATGCGCAGTACGCTACCTTCACTGAGTATGTCAATCGTGCAAACCGCCAGCAGACAGGATGCCGAATCGAGAAGTGAAAGAAGGGAAAGGGCGACCTTAAAAGGTAGCAAATGCCAACCAGCAGCTGTGGATTGTCCGCAGACATTATCGAAGTGGCTCATAATAAAGAAAGAACTCGGTTTTAAGACGATGAGGAGGTTGTTTGTATGTATGGCATCATTAACATATTGCCGGACTGCGGATCTCGCCGCCGTGCCGTTGAAACGTCAGCGAACTCTGGGGCTCCTTCCGAGAAAAGACCAACTTGCCTGGCATACGGGCTGACATCGTCATCAATGATGTCACTCGTGTCGGATTGAACACTCTTCATGCTCTTATGCGTGAATGTATCCTCTAAAACTCCCCTGAATCGAGGAGAAATCTCGACTCGGCGAACTGGTGGCATCCATGTTGTTTTGACAATCAGCTGTCATTCATTCAGAACTTGCCCAATCAGTGATCGCGTAGTAAATTCCATAGTAATCACGTGACGTGATGATTGACAAGCGCTCATTCATACTGGCGTAGCGCGGGAAAATGAAAACGAGGCTGTCTCGCTCGCCCCGGCGGTTCAGGATCACTTTAATACTCACTGGCGACACAGGTGTCAGTCGTAGTATCATATTTTGGTGTCTTGCCTCTACATTCTGAAAGAATAACAATTTTTGATATTCGCTGTTCCACGTGCCAGTTGCTCTCGGAGAGCCAACTTCTGCGAAAAAAAACCCTCTCGTGGATAGGCGCCTTTACTATAAAAGGCATACTAGCATGTAACATTTGCAACCGATAGAGTGTTCGATGGGCGAAGTCCAGACTGAAAATCAGCTGAGGATAATGCCCGTTCCACACGGGAATTGCGATCATCAAGATCGGGAACCATTTTGTTTTTGGTCGTGGTGTGAGTGTGTGTCCGTCTGTCACGCCTTCATATCTTATCTCCTTCAACAGCTACAACTCTCACAACAAATCCTACCCCTAGGTCTGTCAACCTATGCAATCCGATGAGCTAATCATTTTCAACATCAGATATTTTGTCCGTCACGCTTTTATCTGATGCCATAACCTGGCTCCTCTAACACCTATTGCAATGGAAATAGGTTCTACCCATAGGTTTTCATACGCTAGGAATCGAATGGACTGGTTACTTTTGCCGAATCGGTTAATGTCGTCCTGGGTATAACAGAAATATACCAAGGTTCAATGTCGTCCTACAAAATTATACCCTGGGTATAGTTCGATCTACAAAAGTATACCCAGTATCGTAGTTTTGCGCCTAGGTACGAGTTAGGAATGGATGGCCGCCATTTTGTTTCTCGCTTCAAATGAGACGGCATTTTGCAATCAACATCATTGGGGTCATGTCGATATCACAAATTCGATATTTTCAGATAACTTGCCATATTATCAACTGAGCAACATGAAACAAGTCTTAATTCATGCCTGCCGTTCCAAGGACTGGAGGGTGGCGATAGGCAAGGTTTCTGTCTCAATAATTCCTGTAGAAAGATACAGGCCATTTTTTTCACGACGCAAAGTCAACACTTAAAATGACGCCAATGACGTCGCTCCGATCGCACCGCTCGCAGCGCCGACCTGTCGGGATAAACGGCACGCGGGTTCCTCATTATCTTCCCTATTTGCTTGAAACTGCCGATAGAGGACGCGGTGGTATGAATCTGTTAGAGATGGCGTCTTTGTTAACGATACATTGCACTTGATCTTTTGTACATACTTGAGACGCACTTTCCTCCCTCGTATACCTGGCGTCGTCCACAGCCTGAAATGATTAAAACGTATAGTACACTCAAGCCTGAATTCCAACAAAAATCATCAAGATATTCCATGTGGCGCAGTAGTATTTTGATTTTGCTATTTAAAAACTACCCAACTCTTTAAAATGTGCATTGAGTTCATTGCAAACAGCTGAAAACGTTCCGATATGCATGTATTCAACGTGAGGATGTCGTTTCTACTTACGCACAACACATTTAGCTCCATTCCATTTCTCTTGGTAATCAGGGCAGCCTGGAAAGGAGACAAAGTTACATGCACTGTTATTAACGCATTTTTTTGCCATTTTCAGTACCAACATCAATACACTGTATATGCTTACCACGTTTTTGAACCGAGCCTCAGATTAACATGAAAAAGTTATCATAAATGACTGATATGGGCTGAAAAAGGTACATGTATATTAACTTACGATCAACGCATTGGTTTGACTTTGAATCGCGCTTATATCCAATGGCACAAGCTGTAATAGATAATAGAGTCGTTGCAGAACCATAAATTCGAAAATAACCCCAGAAATAAACCAAATGATACGCCAGACAAGGCGACTCTCATAGAACTCCACTTTTGCAAGCCGTTTTAGGCATCCGCTGGCTGCCTGAAAAAAAACAAAATGGCGAAAGGCGCGTTGCGTGCGGAATACGATGAATTGCTCAAATACATGTGTAGGAAAAAGAACTGTACGTACCAGCTGCAAGACTATTGACCAAATCAACAGCAGCGTTGGTTATTTGCTGCTCATTCATATTTGAGATGTCAATCAGCGAGTCTCCGACCAATTTCCTCAGTGCGCGGATGTTAGCATTCTGTCCAATAACGACCACGTAGATTCTGATTCCTTTCTTGTCACGAACTTTTGCCATTTCATTCTGCAAACAAATGAACGTATTTTCTAAACAAGGACGACGATAATAAACAGAAGCATACTCTTAGAAATGAAGACTCCCAGGGCCCGTATGCATAAAGGTGGATTAGGGGAGGTATAGCTTATTCCAGGTATAACTTCACGGTTCTACCACCGTCGGTATGCATAACGGTGGTTTAAGCAAAACTGTGGTATAACGCTATATTCATGGAATAGGCGGTCGAATGCATAAAGATGGAATAGCTTATTCTGTGGTGTTAATATGCCGGATTTGCTGGTGTAACCTAACCCTACCAAGGGGTATGTTTAAGGAGTAGAGTCAGGCAAAATAGAGACATTTCGCACCCGCACGTTTAGGCAACCGACTACATTTAGGTCATCAAATGTTGCGGTCTAGTGACGTGTACACAAACGGTTATAGAAAACATTATCCGTCGTGACTTCGCTACACGTCAGAGAAAAACGGTTTGCAAAAGCAATATATTTTTATCAAAACTCTCATTCCAACGGTGATCGCTATTCTTTGTTATCAGATTTAGAAGGATTTCTTATGCATACCATGTGTAACATTTTGTATGTTTTTGTTTCGGTCATATTTTATTAAGCTTTTGAGTTGTGAATCAAATCCGTGTAAAAAGGGCAGTTTCCATTCACTGCCGTGCGATCAGTATAGGTCTTTCGCAATTGAACGGTTTGCTGAACATTTACTTTTACGTCATCAATTTATGAGCAGTTGTTACGTGTGCGCATACACTAAATGAAGGCCTATACACTAGCCGGCCGCAGTTCACGGGTAACAAGCACGGTACGCGTGAGGCGAGTGCGGTTTGTAAGGTACCCCGGTTAAGGTCGATCTATACCCATCGGGTGCCGCCGAACTGCCCAACTTAAACTCGTGATAATTCATTGATAACAATGATTACAAAAACATTTCTGGTACGGTACGTCAGGTATGAAGCATCTAAGTGAACTTTCACCCTAAATAATTGGATCCTATTTCACGTCCGTTTGAAGGGAATTCTATTCGATCCCGCGCCTCGTTATCGATCGATGGCCGCGCTTGCGCAGTAGCGCTCAGTCTAGCTGTAGCAACCGGGTACATCTAGAACCGGAACCGGCATGTTGTCACGCCGTTGGCACGCCGTAGGAAGGCGCGAAATCATGAATGAGAACATAACATTGCGCCTACTACACTGCACCCCCTATACACATAGTGGAGTCCATCGTTGCTGTAATCTGATTGGCTGCTGGGGGTCATGTGCTTGTCCATCGGGTCATAGTATTATTGACAGGAGGGGAGACAGGTACATGTATACCTTGGGCAGTTTCCAGAGCTGATGATGGTAGCAATAACTGAAAAATATCAATCTGTGACTTTTTTTCTGATACTGACCAGTGAAATTATCTAAAACCAGCCGCAGGCATTGACAGGATCATGCAGATTGATATTTCAACCAAAAGTAGCAACAACAAAAATCATTTCAACAAATCCTTGCATATTTTCTTTATATTAGTAACAATATAACAATTCTGTTTTTGCAAGTTTACAAAATTAACAAGTGTAAAACTGGTAAAGCAGCAGTTTCTTATCAGAGTGAGGTCATTTGACACATTGATTTGTCAAAACAGTACAAGACATTACTAAATTCATTGAGGAAATGTTAACCCGCACTGTTTACACTGCATTTTCCCAAAAT
>NMRB01000090.1:266210-290839 GCA_002633025.1 Notospermus geniculatus
AGTTAGATATCTTCCGTTGTTTATGCCACAATGCGGCTTAGTACATGTAACAGAGTTCTTTGTCTGCTTGGCCTAATTCATTCATGGTTCTCTCTCCCACCGCCAGTTCGCGACGTCGTTGACGTGCTTTTGTGACAAGTGTGTTTAGGCTTGGATGAATAAAACCTGGTTTAGGCTGCCGATTGCCAGAAAAAGTGAATAAATTTCCATGAATACGTCTCTTTTAGGCTGAATGACTTGGATTAGCCGACAAATAGTGATACTTTTTTTCATTGTCGGAATTTCAGTGCTGGTGTGGAATTTGCCCCTAGGCCCTAATCAATAATGTCATAGCTACGCAGGCTACCGCTAGGCTACCGTCGGTAGCCCACGTCCGTTTGAAGGGAATTCTATTCGATCCCGCGCCTCGTTATCGATCGATGGCCGCGCTTGCGCAGTAGCGCTCAGTCTTGCTGTAGCAACCGGGTGCATCTAGAACAGGAACCGGCATGTTGTCACGCCGTTGGCACGCCGTAGGAAGGCGCGAAATCATGAATGAGAACATAACACTGCGCCTACTACACTGCATCCCCTATACACATAGTGGAGTCCATCGTTGCTGTAATCTGATTGGCTGCCGGGGGTCATGTGCTTGTCCATCGGGTCATAGTATTATTGACAGGAGGGGAGACAGGTATACCTTGGGCAGTTTCCAGAGCTGATGATGGTAGCAACTAACTGAAAAATATCAATCTGTGACTTTTTTTCTGATACTGACCAGTGAAATTATCTAAAACCAGCCGCAGGCATTGACAGGATCATGCAGATTGATATTTAAACCAAAAGTAGCAACAACAAAAATCATTTCAACAAATCCTTGTATATTTTCTTTATATTAGTAACAATATAACAGTAACGATTGTGTTTTTGCAAGTTTACAAAATTAACAAGTGTAAAACTGGTAAAGCAGCAGTTTCTTATCAGAGTGAGGTCATTTGACACATTGATTTGTCAAAACAGTACAAGACATTACTAAATTCATTGAGGAAATGTTAACCCGCACTGTTTACACTGCATTTTCCCAAAATGAAT
Organism: Notospermus geniculatus; assembly: GCA_002633025.1. Classification (NCBI taxonomy): domain Eukaryota; kingdom Metazoa; phylum Nemertea; class Pilidiophora; order Heteronemertea; family Lineidae; genus Notospermus; species Notospermus geniculatus. The sequence goes on from NMRB01000090.1 coordinate 267,282, forward strand.
GAAACCTTGTTGGAAGCAGATGTCACTCCACCCCCATTGAAGGAGAAAAATTATGTGAGGATGGTCAAAGATGTGGATTCTGAATCTGGACTAGAATGGAAGATCCATATTCATTCAGACCTGCTACATTTTGAGCATAAACCTTTCTTAAAGCGATGTACTCGCGAGGGTTGAAAATGAAATCTCGTTCAACTATCGCGACCCGCGATAGCTCCCCAATTTCATTCATAGCTAGCGGGATTCTTGAAACTGATCTCGTGTGATTTCTAGCACCTTCGAACCATCAAATTACGGTATCGTCTACGTTTTATACAATAAAACGTTCATGAAAAATCTTTTATTAATATTTTTTTAATCAATGAATTTGGGCGACATTAGTGTTTATTGCCGGAATAATTTCAAAATCTCACGGGGTATTTCCGAGAACGAGATCGACAGACTGACAACAAACATGGCGCGGAAAAATCCGAAGTGTGAGGAAGACTGACCAGAGAATTCGCCTCACTGCTGCAAGTTTAGTCAGATGGCGGCGTGTGAAGACAGAAAGTTGTTGTAGCACTAATGATGACTTAGCAGTGTACCTTCTGAACGTCGTTAACCCCGGCCAACACCATCCTTTGCATGTTTTGCGGATGACTCCGAGTCGTCTCCGTCGGCATCACTCACTGAGTGACACTGTCAATCATGTCACCATGGTCACCCTCCTCGCTACTGATTGGTCATAGTAAATTCCGTAGTATTATAATGAGATGGCTCGCTTGGAATTTCATTCAGGAAATATAGTGCTGCCACCGTGCGAGAAATAGAGGAACTATCGATGTGCAGTTACTGCAGAGCCCGAGTACATCGCTTTAAGCCAGCAGCCACATGTTTGACATTTTCTTATTTTGGGGGGATTTAACTGGGCACGGTCAGCAGTTGAGGAAACCGATTGATTTTGAAATACCAATTTTGCATGCAGCTGCTTGCCTCGGATGGATGAATACACCCTGTTTATCTGATTCATGCGTGCATGAATACTTTCCAGTCCAGATTCAGAAAACAAACCAACTGAACCCCATTTGGTTACGAATTCCGGCACATGAAAAACTAATATATGCATCTTTGGCGATACAGTATCCTTTGTGAAGTTGGCAGGAAACCATTCTCCCAATTCCCAGCACATGTGACACAGACACTGGATTTCACCATCTGAAAGAAATCTGGATTTTGAAACAAAAAGCAACTTGTGGATCCTGCCAAGACGCTCCAAGTACTCCAAGTGCCTGTGATGTTTCTCTGGATAATCAAGTAGTACCTCAAGCAGTATTCTAGGGTTGTTGACCTTTTCATTAACACACAACATCTTCTGAATGTGGTTTCCAACCATCGCGTTAGAGTGATATGCTTGGAGGTCAATGCCAATTTGTGCCAATTTTTCATGTAGGGCCATTTCCAGGGGACCCCTCTGAGCCTTCACCTGGGCACTGACTGCATTCAGCTGAATCTCAACTGGAGCAAGTTCTTCCTTGGCCTTGGTCAGATTGGTTGACAGATCATGAAGCTCTGCTGCCTGTTTACGGATCATTTGTTCCGGAGAAACCACCTCACCAAGGCAGGAAGAACAGCTGAAAGTGTCAAGATTGTTCAGTTGCTCAGTTGATATTCCTAAACAAATGTTGTGGAACCACTCATCACAAACATCGCATTGTACCCAATCTAGAACAGTCGCCATTTCTCGACCCACAGTGGAATTCACAATACAAATAACATTTGAACACTCCTCTTCATCATTTCGCCGACGCCTCTTATTTCTAGAGCTTCTCAACGCTTTAAGAAGGCCTTCCCCATTTTTTATGGTTTTCTCCAGATCTGAAATCAATTCCTTCTTCTCCGCCACATCTAGACTGAGGGTTTCCCATTGTTGGTATAATTCAGGATTATATGTGTCCATTGTAGCCTTGTCCAAACTGCTGCATTCAGCTTCAATGCTCTTAAATGCATCATGGCCTAAGCCTAAGAAGATGTGCAGGGGCAAGGGTACAATGGACAACATATCATCTACAGGGAACAGCATCTCTGCCACAATGCTGTGGTGGTGGGATCCATTTTTATGGCGATCTCCATCATTCCTTCTGTCACCCTGATTTTCTTCAAAATCTTTCACAAACATCTCTTGTGTCATCTTTTCATACAAACATCGAGGATTTTCTGTCCAGTTACATTCATCGCCAGTGCCTGTTCTAACTTGTGGTGTGTGGGGCAATCCTTCAGTTTTTCGCAAATCCTTCAGTGGAACCAAACACCACAAGCAAGGATAGGAAGATGAGGCCCCTTGGTGACCCATGGAACTGCACAGAAAACTGTAGTCCCCAAACAAAAATTTCTTCACAGCTTTCTCTTTCAGATCGGCATTTGAATCAGACACCTGGATTTTGTCCAGTGAATGAAATTGTTCAGTGTAAATATCAAAAACCTTCCATAGATTCTCAGTAGAATCCGTCCCCTCAAAAAACGCAACTAACTCAGTATTTTCTGCTGAGTTGCATGCATTGACATTTACAAGTTGCATACAAAGCTTTGTTGTGGAAGCCCCCTTGTCAGCACCCCACTTCAGAAAAACACTGTCATCAAACTTCTCATCCTGGAAAAAATTGTCTTTACTGTTATGTTTTTCATAAACATTTTCAACGAACTGTTGGACATTTTTGGCCCTGACAAATGCAACATTTTTCTCCTCAGGTGAGGACTGCTTCACCCTTAGTTTCACAAGTCCTATTTCTAGGTCAACGACTGGTTGTATGTTTTCTGTGCGTCTAGCCCACTCCTGGCGCATGAGGGGTTCAGGCGCTAACAGCGGGATGTTGTGATTGCTTAAAAAGGCTTTCAACGATCGTAACCGTGTCCAAGGCAAATTCAAAAGAATTTTCATATCAACGGACACTTCAGGGGAAAGGGTATGTATGTTTGAAAACCCTGATTTTTTCACGGCTTTGGCAGTTACATCAGGGTACTGTGTCATAAATTGTGCTAATGTGGAAACAAGATCAATTTCGTCACCTGGCTTTGACAACAAATCATAGAGTTTCTTTACTCTTTTTTCAATATGTTTTAAATCAACCTCACTTGACCCCTTGAGAGCTGTTGGTAGATGGACTAAATGTGAAGGGTTTGCCCTTTTGCCCGAACGCTCTCACCTTGTATTCACCAGGACTATTTTGAACAACCTCAAGCAATTCAACACCAGGGTCAACTATAGTTTTAGTCGAATGTTCATCAATCACATCTTGCATGTCGGTCACTTTTTTTCTAGGTCTGATTTTTCCTTTTCAAGCTGTGCAATCCTTCCAAGAAACACTTGTTTTTGAATATCCTGTTCCTTTTTGTAGTTTTCAAATAGAACCCTCAATTGCAAATTGTTTACCATTTCAGTTTCTAATGTCTCAGTAGCTGAACGTCTTTTCTCAATTTCTTCTTTCAGTTTTTCCTGCAAGTTGAGGATGGTTCGAGTTGCCTCAATATGTGACACATGCAGCTTCAGTTTTGCCAAATTACTTTAGTTATGAACATCTGTGCACCGTTTGAGAAGCAAGGGCACCAAGATACAGAAAAGCACAAAATTGACACACAAAATGATAATAAGCAAGAAGTCAATCTCCAGAATTCACGAATTTTCGACCCCAACCGGGGTCTTTTTCAAGTGGAACTTTACAATCTGAAACTCTAGAAAAGACCGAGAAGCAAGGCGTATGAAGAATGAAGAGCCTGGTACTCTTGCCTAACTCTGACAAGGCTGCTCTTCAACAATCCAACTGTTTTCAAAACATCTGCCTCTTGTTTGTTGCTGACAATCACAGATACAGCTGGACCTTGAGTTGTCGAAGTATGTGCTGCAGGGCTGGTGGATGTGGAGGGTAGGCTTGTCGCAGGGGCCTCTACTAGCCCTGAAAGAGCAAAACAATATCATGGATTCTTGTGCAAACATTATTGGAAGGGCCCAGGTAGGGCATGTACTAATGTAGGGGTCAGTCATGACCATGTCACCGAATATTACAATTGTACACTCTGTTGGTTAGAGATTATATGCAGGGCCAGGGATGAGGTCCGTCAATGGAAGCCATGAGTTCATTTAAATTTGAATTTAAATTCAAATTTAAATTTGTCTACTAAGGCTTTTAACAATTTTTACTTGTATAGGCCTACTGAAGATATTTCGTTGTGTATCTGTAAAAACAAATGAAAATTAATTAATGAAATAAACAGAAAAATAATTTACCAACCTGTCTTTGTTGTTTTCTGCTCCCTTGCTTTTGCTAGCTGTCGTTTTCTCCCTCTCCCCTTGCCAGGCCGGTAATGGTGTCGTTTCACACCGTGGCCAGCTTTCTGATTTTCCCTTAGCCTGTTGTTGCTGCTCGGTGGTGGTTGAAGAACTGGCTCGATTGTTGGTAATGCTGCTGGAGCATGGACTGGCTGTTCCGTTGCTGCTAGTGCTTCAGTTAATGGGACGACAGGTGGTGGTGGTGCTACTGAAGGAGGATCAACAGCAGCAGCTTGAATGTCAACCTCCATGTTGCCTAAAAAACAAAGACAGAAACTGAGACGAATAATAAAAAAGACGAACATGTAGGCCCAGGCCTATTAGCAAAATTCAAAGACGACCTTGTGATAGGCCTAGGCCTAGGCCTCGGGGCCTAGCGTACCTAGGCATATGTCATTTTGTGTGTCGATCTTTTTGTGCCTTAGGTAGGCCCTACTTTTTTGGATATCTCATTCAATGAAAAACAATACATTTCTCTCTGCAGCACAGTAATTCTTGAATCATATTATTTAACTCAGTTTTTTCCTTGATAACTACCTAAAAGAACATCATACCTACAAACCAGCCAGTAAAACTGACATGCAACGCCCAACATGACTAAACCAAAACATTAACACTCAACAGTAGGCCTAGTTCAAAACTCCCGCCACTACGGTGTGCCAAGCGTCCGTCCACAATTTAGAACCACCCACTCACGGATGAGCGGCCATGATTTTCAAGATCTGAATTCACGACAGAAAGCAATTTTGGTGGTCGATATTATAAGCATGTGTAGGCCTACAATCTAAACTTAATTCAATCGTGTTAATGAAATCTTACTTACCTTATGATTACCACTACAGAATGAATTTGAGTAATTTGACTCCAATTCGGCGGAAAACGAGGGGAAACCGGACACTCGCCGTTCGAACCGACAGCGAAGGTTCATCTTTCTTCTCGAAAAAGCTTATGACGTCATATATTCGAAAATGAGTCTGTAGTGGTACAATTAATGTCCCTAGCAACCGATTGGACCAATCACTTTGGGTTTTGGTGTGTTTGTTACCTGTAACTTTGAGAACCAAATTTGAATAATGTGATGGAGTTTCTGCCGATTTTACGCGACTTGCAACTTCTAACAGTGTCTTCTGGATTAATACTGGATCAAATAGAGTGAGATTTACATCACTGGGAAGCGTTTTCAAAAACGATTTTAACTATACAGACTTTGTGGACATTATTAATTTTTTTCACAACACTTTTGGAGGTTTCTAACAGTGACCTAATTCAGACTGGTCATCACTGACCGATCGTTGCTAGGGTCTTCTTACGCAATTTTAGAGTGACCGTTGGCCTCCAATCAGCGTGCCGGATTTGGGTCAGCTGATCAATCTTAAGAAATGTATTATTTGTACAGAACTCAAACGGACGTGAGCCTAGCGGTAGCCGTTTATTTCGGTTTCATTGATAATTCCTTTACCTCGCACTCTTCTTTCCTCCATTCCGAACCTCTCCCAGACAGTCCAATAGTGGATCCACATTTCAGCTGGAGAGAAGGGGAGGGTGTCCGGTAAACCTGATCTCCACTCCCAAATTCTCAACTCCTACAAAAGGATAGTGTTTCCCCCTTGCATCCCTCGCCCATAAACTTCTGGGTTTCTCTAGAGTCCAATTCAGTGGTGCCGCTTAATCCGTAAATGTATTGTTGGGGGATATTACACATCAGGGGACCTTAAATTCGTTTACACCGGACACACACACAGCGGGTTTTTCGGCGGTGGAAGCGCAGCTTATATCCAGAAGAGGATTTACTGAGTGATAAATAAATTACCGTTTAGTTGATATCTATTACAGGTTTAGAGAGGAACAATAGTTACAGATTAGGTAGAAAGTTTAAGCTGCCTTTCTTTCCTAAGCGCTACCACAAGCTTCTCAACATGAATGTTTGCCCAGTTCAGAAATTCTATATGATCTATACTTACTCTCCCAGCTCCTATTGTTACGGGTGGCCAGAATTTGTCTGGACACTGAAAATATTTGGACAATTGTTGTTGACCAAACGTTTCGAAATACCTTATTGTGCAACTGATATCACGTGTTACGAGAATAAATTCATCACTTGGAAGAATACTTAAAAAAAAGCGCCATCTAACGGTAGCAGACTTCTAGCACACCTGCACAGCTCAAACGGATCAGGTTTGTATCCTGTGGTGTTCGACCATCATGCAACACCGATCGCAAAACCGATCTTCACAGCCGACGAAAGAAAGATAATGCTGTGGACACTCGGAAATAAGACGGCCAAATCAAAGTGCAAGGGAAAGAGTATCTGGTATTTGTTCGTATTTCGCGTCGGGTATCGTCATCAAAANGTGGGACTGGGAGGGCAAGGAGATGCAAAGTAGACATTTCCGACCTTTCTTTGGTCCTTTCCCTGAGCAAGGGTCACAGGTGGGCTTGGCACGTGGGATCTCCTGTGTGGGGACCTTGGCTCTTACCAGCACATCACGAAGGTTTTTGGGTCTCCGGAATGCAATAAGGGGTGGCTCAGGGCAGCATTCCTTCATTGATGGGTTCAAATGAAGAACAGGAAGGAAACGGCGCGTGACCGCAGCCATATCTGGCAGTCCAGGGTGATAGGTGAGGACCATTGGTTTGGAGATATTCAAGATAAACTGTGTCCATTTACTTTTGGCCATGAGTGTACCATCTGGGCCATGCCCATAAAAACATACCAGTCGAAGGCATTTGCCTGTGGCAAGCCGTTTGTACACTTATTAGAGAAACCGGTGTCATAGAACCTAATGCCCCAACCATTTGATGTCCCACCGGGCATCTTATCGCATTTTTCCTGTTATGAGATGCTCCCGGGGGCAGGGATGACAGGTAAACTGATTACCCAATCATATCTTCATTTGAAGTCATTGTATGTAACAGACATGGAGAATCAATGCATATATCCCATAACAACATGTGAACAACAAAGCAAACCAGGACACTTCCTGTTGGTACTAGATGAGATTCAATACTATTTGACAGTCAGTTTTGACCAGTGAGAGAAACTCTTTAGTTAAAAGCATTAGGCGTACTTTGACTTAGCTTCTTCAAGTAGTTTCAATCGTTTCTTGCTAACTGCAGCCCTCCTAGTTTGCCATGACTGCAATTCTAAAATACCTTGGTATCTCATGCGTATGTTTCAAATGGATAGTGCATTAGCTTCATTCTGAATGCAGCGGGTCTGGGTGACACAACCAAGACCCCTGAGCTCAGTGTTTCCATGACGTCTGGCGTCCAGCATTTCTCGCTTCGAGCATTCAGCGAGGTAGTGCTGCGAATGTCGGCCAGATGGATACTCAGTGACCTATCCCAACGACGTTTTGTACCATCAGCTACATTTCCTGCGGATAGTCCGTTGAAGAAAGCACCCTGCGATCTCATTTGGACTCCTGCAGCTTGCTGTTAGCGCTGCACACAGATGTACACGATACAGGCACAATGTGCAGGTTTGTACACACAGTGCGTGATTCACAGATGTCGCGTCATTGGCGGAGCGTCCTCATTGATATTTTAGGCCTATTTTGCAATCAAATTGCACAGGACCTAAATTTTATGAATGTTTAGTTTGAGGTATTTTAGAATAGAAATTAAACCTCAGGCGGAGGGTCTTGGTTGCGACACCAAACCCGCCAGGGTGGAGCTTTAATTCCTTAATCCGCTTTGGTCTTGGTCATCTGTTTTTGAGCAACCTCCATCAAGCCCTGTGCCACTGTGACCTTTGTTCTAACATCCTTCTCTTGCATAGCATTTCCTAACTTAGAGGCAGCTTCTTTGAATAGGTCTTCAGCAACCTTTAGTTTTGTTTGGTGGTCCTTGTACTGTTGTTCTATTAGTCCTCGTCATCCTTCAGCTTCCTTTTCCTGTCCTCGCCATAGACTTTTTTCTCGCCTTCTCTTCTTTGATGTTCTTGTTCTCTTTCTTTCTCTTGGCGCTCCTTTTACTGCTTCTCTTCTTCAAAGTCGTCTCCTATACCTGCTGGATGCATTTCGTGTATTCGACAGGAGTTCCTTGGCGAATTTCATGTCTTGAATGGGTGAGGTCAGAATTCCGTGTATGTTATGTATTATGTGTTAGTGTTACAGATCTGTCAATTTTAACATTTACCACAGCCCCTTCAACACTGTTGAAAAGGGGTTGTGGTTAGCATCATGTTAACAGGCTGCTAACAGCCTGTTAAGATGAATATCGTTAACCAACTCATCCAGCTGCTCCTGTGTGAGTCTTATGTGTCTCTCTGAAGGCTCATTACTTTTGGCAGGCTCTCGGACAAAGTTTTCAAACCCTTTCCAGAGCAAGTATCTTCCTGAACACAGTTTGTCAAAACAAAGATGGTTGTAACAATAAAATAACACTAACATGAGAAGCCTGACCTCTTGACGGTGTTACGTATTCTTAACCACTAAGTGGTTAAAATTTCTAAAATCTACGGGCATTTCTGCATATTTTAACCAGTGTGTTCAAAAATGAAGAGGGATCTCTTCGAAGCAATTTAGTAAAAAACCCAGCTTATTTCATCAAGAAATACCAACGTTAGTAAAAATCCCAGCTTATTTCATCAAGAATTACCAAAGTTATAAAGAAATTTTGTTTAACAGATTTCAGTCCACCTTGATTGCATTAACACCGTCTGATACACGCCTGTACCAGTTCTCTTAGACTTATCATGTCCTGTAACAGGAGCTTTTAAAATAGATCTATTTAAACAGATCTGTAACACTAACAGCCATGTTACTTGGCTGTTTGTCGTGAGGTCAGAATTGGTGGTAAATGTTACAGATCTGTAACAGATCTTTAACATTGACACATAACACATAACATACACATAATTCTGACCTCACCCAATGTTTCCGCCTTCTGACATGACAGCATCTTTCACTGAACGTAGCCCATTGACCGATTCCTTAGTCCAGAGAGTCCTGTCTGTTCCCAGCACTCTCTCGTTGACCGACAGACTCAACATCCGAGATTCCATGGCAAATGCAAAAGGACGGCTTTGATTAATTTCTTTATTCTTGGGAACATTTCAGCACCTGAGCGGGTTTTGTGCTGAAACACTTTCTGCCAGTAGTGGTCGATTCTGTGCTGCGATCCATCATCTTTGACTGCATAGTCATCTGGGATATGTTCTTGTTGGAAGACTTTCCATTCACCTACGAGGTCTGTAATGTCGTCACTCTCGAAGATCTGTGGTAATGACTGAGCAATCCTTCGAATACAACGCTCTGACCGTGGGTTGTTGACTGCGATGTGCAAAGGTAAATGCGATAAGACAACAAACTTCATCCACATTTAACACTTCATTGTTGGCGAATGACCCCAAGAATCAATAGGGTTCGGTGTAACACGCATATCTAGAATTCCTAAAAGTTTTGTCGCGATACATGGCTAATTTTTTTGAGTTATCCTGCCGAAACCACAGATTGGACGGAGAGAGAGAGAGAAATCCAGTGAAACCAATGAAGACTACCACCTGTGAGGTGGTGGCGGTCTTAAAAATGAAGGCCCTGGCAAAAAATCATAGAAGATATTGAAACATTCCCTTTAAATTTTGCAGGCGCCTTACACTTATCGAGGCGCCACTTTCCTGAGAAATTGATCAAAGTCCAATCAGGCGTCACTCTCCTACAACGCGTAACGGAAATTTGCACGTGGAAAATGTATAGCATTTTCATCAATGTACAGTCATTGACATTAGTTTATCTACACCTACTACCTTGAATATCTCAAATACTACTGGGCCAATTTTAACACGGTTTGTACCAAATGAAAGTATATAGCCTTGGTCATATTTCTGCGTCACAATTTTGGAAATTTGGCAATATCATAATTATGTAATAGCTCATTAGAACCCCCCCTAAAAATCAACATTTTTATTATGGAATTTTTTTGACTGTTGCAGTTTTGATAGAATGGAACTTTCTAAGGATTTTGGGCTTTGTTTCATCAAAATATCTCAAGTGGTTGCTGAGATATTTGAGGTTATCAAAATTTTGATAGTTTGGGATTTTCGTGTTTTTCAGGAAATTTTGATGTCATTAGTTAAAGCTAACCTCAGAATATGGGCTTACAAGGCGGGGGGCTACCTATAGCGGAGCTCATTCCCTATTGGCAATCCACGGAACTGGCNTTTTCATCAATGTACAAGAATTATTCATATATTCCCATTCACAATCCCGATCAATCAGATCGGGAACCATATTCTTTTTGGTCGGGGTGTATGTGTGTGTCCGGTCTGTCACACCTTCATATCTCATCTCCTTGAACAGCTACAGCCATGGAAACAAATCCTACCCCTAGGTTTGTCAACCTGGGCAATCCAATGAGCTAATCAGTTTTAATCTCAGATGCCTCCATCATGATGTAATCAACATATCAGACTTGATATTTTGTCTGTCACTCTTTTATCTGATATCGGCGGTTATTACCGCAAGGACAGTAAGAACGAGGACGTTATGTTGTAAAACGAGGACGTTGTGTAGTAAAACGAAGACATTCTGTAGTAAAACGAAGACTTTCTGCAGTAAAACGAAGACATTGTGTACTAAAATAAAGACGTTGTAATTTGAAACAAAAACATCGTATCTTTCAAAACAAGGACGTCCACACACCATGTTTAAGACCTAGGTACGCGACGCGAAGACATCATACAACACGAAGACATTATACGACGCGAAGACAACAGGTGGCGCTCGCCTTTTCTTATAGGGGACCTGTTCACTTTCGGACAAATTAGACAAAATTTAATGAGGGAATTTTTACTGAGAGTTTGATTGGATGTTGGTGCATGGTGGTGTCCCATCATGCCTAAGCACGAATTAAGAAAAAGGGGGCGCTGCAATCGCTTTCGTGAAAATCGGTTTTTACTGTCCTTGAGCCCCATGGATTAATATTTTTTTTAAATTCCTTCGCAGTGCCGTAATAGTACTAGGATGTACCTACAAAACGTCTGGTGCAAAACTAAAATAATAGATGGCGCTGCTGATATGTTAGTACCTTTACGTTTTTTGTGCTGAATGGGCTAACATACTGTATCGACTGAATTATCCCGCTCATGGCAAAATCGTTCCTATCATACATTCATTGAGTATACATTGTACGGGGTCGATGTCACATTTCACAGTATGGTCGTTTATTGTTACCTATAGCTCGAATAATTGATCATAGTGCCAGTACCTTTTTATCCGAGAAAGTCAAAACCACAGAACAACTTGTTATTTTCAATACAATTTTATTAACACGATTAACTCGTTCTGTTCCTAAAATGAAAAAAAAATCTACTCCTCATTTGGCATGTCGTCCAAAAAGTCCACATCAAAATCAACGTCCAGTTCTTCGTTAGGCTTGAAGTTCGTCCGGTTGGACTGCAGCGTTACCAGCTTGACCTGTCAAGCCACTCACACGCGATGCTTGGGAGACAGTACAGGCAAGGGTGGTCGTCTGCGTACCGCCATTCGTTGCAGACCAGTTTCCATTTCTGCTGATTTGGGACATGTTTCCAGCTCACCGTAATGCCGCAGTCCGTGAAACGGTGGAAGATGCACCCGGGTTTATTGATCTGATCCCTGGCCGATGCACATCACTTGTGCAACCATTGGATTTAACCACAAGCCGGTTCTTTAAATAACGTAACATGCGCAGGAACTGTAAAACCTGGAAGATTGAAACTAACGATAACGACGGTGTATCACCACTGATTTAGGTCCTTGAAGTTATTTCCTAATTCCTAGTTCCTTATTTTAATATACTGTAAATAAGGAACTAGGAAATAGGTTACTAGTTCCTTATTTTTGTACTGTAAATAAGGAACTAGTAACTAGGAGATTTTCCAGTTCCTAGTTCCTAATTCTCAAATTAACAACCATTTCCTTACTAGTATTTTCCAATCTCATTTCCTTATTTTTGTTTTGGCTTGTTTCGACCAGTTCCACTACATTTCTTGTTCATTTCCTTATTTTTTGTTCATTTCCTGATTCTCCGTAACCCACTTATGCCCATTTCCTTATGAACAAAAAATAAGGAAATGAACAAGAAATGTAGTGAAACTGGTCGAAACAAGCCAAAACAAAAATAAGGAAATAAGGAAATGAGATTGAAAAAAATAAGGAAATGGTTGTTAATTAGAGAATTAGGAACTAGGAACTGGAAAGTCTCCTAGTTACTTATTCCTTATTTCCAGTACAAAAATAAGGAACTAGTAACTTATTTCCTAGTTCCTTATTTACAGTATATTAAAATAAGGAACTAGGAACTAGGAATTAGGAAGTAACATCACGGACATCACAGATTTCCAGGGAAAAATGTCATGAACATTATCACTGCAGCTTTGGCATCAATCACGCCAGAAGCGGTCGATACCGCATGGAGTGTGAGTGGCTTGACAGGTCAAGCTGGTAACGCTGCAGTCCAACCAGACGAACTTGACTAAAGGGCTAAGGAAAAACTGGACGTCGATTTTGATCTGGACTTTTTGGACAACATGCCAATGAGGAATAGAATTTTTTTTCATTTTAGGAAGAGAACGGGTTAATCATGTTAATAAAATTGTTTTGAAAATAACAACTTGTTCTGTGGTTTTGACGTTCTCCGATAATAAGGCACTATGATCAATTATTCAAACTTTAGGTAACAAACGACCATACTGTGAAATGTGACATCGACCCCGTACAATGTACTCTCTTTTACACATTAAAACTGACGTCAACGAACAAAAAGCCCCCTTGCAACGAGCAAGAGAATTGCAAACGCCCTGCAAACACCTCAAACGAAGGCTCAGAACATGATAGACCCCACGACGCCAGGAGGGCGCCACCTTATTTGCCTTCAGGCAACAGAGCTGTCAACATCTCCGGATACCTCTTACACTACTCAAAGAAAAAAAATTGTAGTCATTTAGACGAGATTCGAACCGTCGGCCTTCTGATCTTTAGTCCAATACTCTATCCACTCGGCCAACGAGCCAGCTGACAGGGACATGATTTGTGTTTGTCATAGACGTAGGGCTTCGACTTACGTAAATAATACTACGAATAAGAGAAAACATGAGAAGTCCTCCAACAAGTTCGGTGGCCGAATGGGGGAGACGGTGGAACGGAGATAACAAGGCGCGGGGTCGATTCCCAGCTGGGACAAAAAATTTTCTTTGAAAAAAAATGTTCAACAGGAGCTCACCAAAGGATGTTGACACCTCGAAAGCTCGAAGATAAATAAGGTGGCGCCCTCCTGGTGTCGTGGGGCCTATCATGTTCCGAGCCTTCGTTTGAGGTTTTTGCAGGGCGTTTGCAATTCTCTTGCCCGTCGCATGGGGGCTTTTTGTTCGTTCACGTCAGCTTTAAGAGGTCAGTCCTGGAAAACTACCGACGGTGTGCATGAATTATGATTGACAGGTCATGTGGATAAATTCCGATCTTCTATTGGTAGTGCCTGTGGTAGGAGTGCTCTAAACTTTTTGAGGTGTGCAGAAATGCGATTCCCCTCACAAATCCAAAGCCAACAGACCATACACTGTTACGAGGTGTGTTTATCTTTTCTGAAAGCCAAAAGCAGGTCATTTTCAGGTTCGTTTTCCTAATACCAGACATGCATTTCATGTTATGATCGTTCCCCCTGTGAACCAGGAAACTGAACCTGAAAATGACACTAAGATCTACACTTCACATAATAGTGTATGGCCTGCCAGTTGGCTTTTTGGGTTGTGGGGTAATTACGCATTTCTACACACCTCAGAAAGTTCATACCGCAATATTGGCCAACAGAAGATCGGAATTTATCCACATGACCTGTCAATCATAATTCATGCACACCGTCGGTAGTTTTCCAGGACTGACCTCTTAATGTGTAAAAGAGAGTACAGTAAGCTCGAGTTTAAACCACCGGTTCATTATGTTCATAAGCACAAAAAGTAGGGTCAGTTTCACCCTAGGCCTTAAGCAACTATTCATTCCATCACGTGGTTGTGATCGTACTAGCAATTCCAGCCATTCAGCGTAATAGTTGTTATGTTTTATTCACTCTCATTTCGACTGTGGGTGTGCTTATGAACCGGTGGTTTAAACTCGAGCTTACTGTATATTCAATGAATGTATGATCGGCGCGATTTTGCCATGAGCGGGATAATTCAGTCGATACAGTATTGACTTAATTATTGTACATTCATAATTTGCACATGTCTGTGGATGTCTGCGCATGCTCAGACCATGTTTCGAAAACGAGAGGGTCTGAGCATGTTCAGACCGTCTCTCGTTTAAATTTTGTATATTTAATTAGGTCATGACGTCATCAGACTATGCAAACTGGGTAAAATGTCGGTCACGTGACCTAGTAAGGGTTATCTCCGCTAGGTTAGGATGGCACCACTAGTTGCACGAAGGAAGTGAAGGATGGAAGGGCTAGGAAGTCCAAGCATTCTATTTTACTGACAAAGTGGGGGAAGGGGTTAATGCGGCAAATTGCATTATGTAGCCTACAGAAGCACAGACATGTGAAGATGATGAATGTACAATAATAAGTCATATATGTTAACCCATTCAGAACTTATGGCCAGAAACGTAAAAGTATTGATATATCAGCAGCGCCACCTATCATTTTAGCTTTGCACAAAACGTTTTGTAGATACATCCTAGTACTAAGGCACTGCGAAGGAATTTAAAAAAAATATTAATCCATTGGGCTCTAAACGACAGTAAAAACGGGTTTTCAGGAAGGAGATTCCGTTGCCACCTTTTATCTTAATTCGTGCCGAGGCATGATGAGACACCACCATGCACCAACATCCAATCAAATTCTCATTAAAAATTCCCTCATTAAAATTTGTCTAATTTGTCCGAAAGTCAACAGGTCCCCTTTAAAGAGGAACTGACCCCTTCAAATATAATGACTATTTTTGCTGTTCCAAATGGGTTTGACACCACTCTATGACTGGCAAAAATTAGGTGAAAAAATCTCAGCTCATTTTCAACTACACACAAAAATGTATTTCTCAGAATTCAAATTTCCCGCTCAATTAGTGATGTCATACCTAGAACCATTTCTATAGTCATCAATTGTAAAATGTACCAAATCTTTATCTTGGAGAGCCTGTCAAGCGCACTTTCTGACTCAAAGTGTTGGATTTAGGAGGAAAAGTCCAAAGTAAACACTAACTGCCACAGGAAGGGTATTATTATTCAACAGACTATCGAGATTGACTAAGATATCGAAATCTCTAAATATGGTATTTTAAATTATTTCTGAATTTTCACCTGAATTTCAGGTGTAAAGATCCCCACATGGCTAACTTATTGATTTTCAATCACGGCAACGTGGTTGACATTAGAAATATATTCTGTCCAGCTGTCTTAGATACAGATATAGCACATTTTGCAATGGTCACTGTACTGTAATGGTTCTCTGAATGACATCACTAATTGAGCGGGAAATTTGAATTCGAAAATTACATTTTTGTGTTTATTTCGAAAATGGGTGGAGATTTTCAAATCAAACTGTTGTGAGTCCTGAAGTGATATCAAAAGGCATTTTGAGGTGTAGATAGCCCAGTTTGGCTGGCAAAGTGGTCAGTTCCCCTTAAAGAAAACGCGATCGCCACCTGTTGTCTTCGCGTCGTATGATGTCTTCGTATTGTATGATGTCTTCGCGTCGCGTACTTAGGTCTTAAAGCAAATGGCTGGCGGGGTTTGTTTACATTTTTGGTGGTACCTCCCATAGAGAGTGAATCTCGCCTCCACGCAAAGCCGTGCTCCAGCCATATGCAAAACCTGTGCACATATGCGAACGTAAACACTGGGGACGAGGTTCCATTAAAAATTTGTTAAAATGGGGTAATGACAGTTTCAAATTCAGTCGGTCAAAATGTACATTTTGTACTATTCACATTGATTTCGAAGCGGTAGATTTTGCAGAATACGCCTCCAAAGTTTGCCTGTTTAATGCATTTCCCATTAAACTAAAATCCTTCTTTCGCCTTTTTCTCAAAACGGCGCTTGATTTGAGGACATGTCAACAAACAAACCCTGTCAACAAACCCCGCGAGCCATTTGCTTTAAGCATGGTGTGTGTGTTTTGAAAGATACGATGTCTTTGTTTCAAATTACAACGTCTTTATTTTTAGTACACAATGTCTTCGTTTTACTACACAACGTCCTCGTTTTACAACATAACGTCCTCGTTCTTACTGTCCTTGTTTTCGCCTCCACGTCCCTTTTTTGCGGTAATAACCGCCCATAATCTGATGGCATAACTCGGCTCCTTTAACAACTAGAGCAATGGAAATAAGTTCTACCCTTAGGTTTTCATACCCTAGGAATCGAATGGACTGATCACTTTGTGCAGTGTCCTTGCCCTGGTCATTATTTTCTGGCAAAAATGTAGGTGTGGAGATCGTTTCCCAAAAAAATAATGTACAGTGTGACAACGAAAATATCGGTATCATATTTTAAGATGATCATCAAGGTTTTGGTTGGTGCACCACTGGAGTCTTTTAGCATCAGACATAATATCGCAGCAGAATGTCTTCATTTCTCGCCTGTGCTGTAATTTGTTGTCAGCTGAAATGTACAACCTTCGAAGCTGTTTGTCAGATGAGCAGAAGGAGAGGAACGTGCATGGAGAAGAAAGAAGCACTACGATTTAAAGATGCACGGTGTCAGAAAAAGGTAATGTTTTAGCACAATGGGGTGAGCTATTGTCGAAGTGCAGCCTCCTTCGTCCGTCGTCGTCCTTCATCGTTGTCCGTTAGCAGGGCACGTTTCGTAACCGCTGGGGCTGTTGATCTAAAACTTGGTACGTACCCGTAGGTAAGATGACCTATGACACCAGCTTCCATCCTATTCGATTCTTGGCTTGGCTACCAGGTGGACAAAACCAAAAATACAAAGAATGCAATAGCTAATGAACTAATGATGGATCATCTCCATATTTTTATCATAGTTGTATCTAATAAGGATACATAACATATAAAGCGGGGTTTTGATTTGACGTACTTTTCAAGGTCACAGAGGTCAAAGTTCAGAATTTTTCCTTTTGGTGGCCCATTTCTTAACCACGGGGGCTATTGACCTGAAACTTGGTAGATATTTACCGCTCCGTCAGATGACCTATGGCACCCTGTTTCAGTCCGATTTGATTCTTGCTTGGCTACCAGGTGGCAAAAACCGGAAAGACAAAAAATGCAATAACTCCTGAACTAATGATTAGATAGTCTCCAAGGATACATGACATACCATGTAAACCATTATAGCTAACCTACTGATGACGAAAAGAGGCATGCCATGTTTGTTGTGAAACGGCCGAGCAGAATGGACTAACTTCGTTTTCGAATAGCGATTATGACATCAGTGCTGACGTCACATATTCAGCAAGCGAAATGGGCTAAATTCGTTTTCGTGCAGTCTCATCGCCGAGAATGGTTTGTACCCCAGATGGTGACGTCACATGTTCATCGCCGGTGTGAAAGGAAAATACGGCCGGGGAATACATGTCCCGTAGGACTCTAACTCCTGGGAATGCTAGTCCTAGTGATTGTAGCCCTAGGAATGCTTGTCCTAGGAGAAGCATTAGGAAAAGGTGTCCCGCGGACTTGGAAAACTTAGGATTTGAAGTCTTACCCACAGGAATACATGCCCTACTGGGACTTGTATTCCGACAGTTAAGAAATAGAAATCCCAGCTACTGAGCATAACTACCTAAATTTCTGTATCAAAGAGGGCTTTATTATGCAATTTGTACAGTACTTTACATTCTGGGCTGTTTTTGTTTTTGTAAAATGGACTGCTCGGTCCGCACCGAGCACTGTTCAGTACAATTTTGCAAAAAGTAAACAGGTACCTGTGCCGTCATTCTTATTCCACTGATTTTTATGTCAAATATAATAAAGTTGACATACACCTGCTCCTTGTTGCAAGAAAATATTAAATACTTCCACTGAATGGTGTCGCGTGGGAATAAATGTACTCGCACAATAAAAAGGGCCAAAACGAAACGTTGCGTTATAGGTGATGCGAAACATCGCCGTGTCCTTTATACGATGGTAAACGTACAGACGATAATCTTGCTTCCATTTCATTTTATGGATAGTAACGATGTCCCCTGTCATCTGACAATGTATCCAAAGATCTCGGTCTCTTTTGCGTTGTTCTAATACAACTGGTGGGACAAATCTAGCCTTTCCTGTGTATCTATACTTTACTGATGATCTGTCCTTATAGACAAAACATGGTAAAATTGTAGTTTTCCTTCAAACAAAAGCCGGAAATATTGGGAACTCTTCTAGCCGAATTCCACAAGTGAGTAAATAGCTACATACTTCGTATGCCTAATTGATTGTCTCCATCCAGTCACATGGATGTTTCGACCTTTGTCGTTAGGTCTGAAACATAAAATGCTATGTCTCTCGTATACATCATTGGTTTTGAAGAGAAAGATGGACTTTCTCGATATAAGCTTTGAGATTCGTTGTTTACATTTAGTTGCAAAGCCTAAATCGACAGAAAAAAGCTGCGAGGAAGCATCATGACAAACGATTAAAGTGAACCTATTGTTATGGTTCGAAATGGGGCCACACTTTCTTTTGTTGTAACCGACACCAAGGACAAAGTTATATTCATTGTATGAACTATACGGATTAGAATATTCGTATGAATACACTTTCATTACTTGACGATCGTGTTGTGGGCAGACGCCAACAAGTAACAGGTCAACGCCAAACCAAATTGGCACAATGCGAATTTGATTAGGAACGCCACGAATTACAGTCCTGTGTTTCAAATTCAAAAGGGGCTTCAGACCTGGTTCAAAGGAATAATCAAAAAGTTCAATGACTTGGTCTTTGTCATCACAGAAAACGAGGGCTTTTTTTACCAAACTCAAGCCTGAATCTGGAGGATCTCGTCAGTATTTTCTCGGCACATCTTACTAAATCTGAAGGCAACAACAGACGTCCGTTCACTTGACCATTCTTGTAATCATACAGGTAAACCTTTCCTTCACTTAAAAACAAGAGGAATTTATCATAAATGCTATTCATAAATACAAAATCATCTGGAGAAAATGAAGAGTTATACTTGACTCCGTATACTCGTTTATGAGGCTTGTAATCATAAATTGAAACTAGAATATCACCTGTTTTGACACATAGGATGGCTAGCAGATAACCCAAGTCAGGGTGAGAGGCAACAACTGCTCGGTTTGGTGGTATGAGAGCCACGGCTCTACCCCACCTTGAAAATCTATAAAATGGCTAAAAGAAATCCGGCGATTGATTCACCATTAGTCTGAGATTATGAAAATAAAGTGGATTTTTATTGGGAAGATGTATTTAACTGTTATATTGTTAATGATGCCTTGTACTTCAACTTTCTTTTGCATTCAACGACGAAGGCGTTCTTTATACACATCAACAACTTACTAACATTACATAAACCTGGACGTCAGTTGCCAAAGACAGATTGCACTTCCCAGCTGCACTGAGTACTGAAACAGTTGCGAAAAAAAAACGAATACCCAGTTCTACTTACTATCCGCAAAATATTTCAATTATTTACCTTTTTCTGAAGCATTCGTGATCCAAGGTGATTTTGCACATCTTCCCTTTCCGTGCATCTTCCTCTTGCTTTAGTTACTTGACAATAGGTGTCGCCCTTTTCCCAATAATTAACAGTTTGACATCCCATTATCAGACACACGATAAAACACTCAAGATGGTTTGATTCTGAACTGATTAATGACAGCTCAACACTTTTAAATGCCACATTGTTTAGAACAGCATTAAAGGTAGCCTTCCTTTCGCAAAGCATCATAGAAAATTCATATTCATAAAAAATAGTTATTCTGTTGGAATTTAAGTGAATGATGAACAGACTGAAGCCGGTTCCCGACGCAAAGCTTTTGACTCGATTATTCCGTTGCGTCGCTACCTGTAAACAGGTAAACGGCCCCATTGGTGCAGTTGACTTAAATCCACTTTATACGCCTCTTTCGGATGCTTCAGTTCATCATCCGGCGTAGAGGAATACATTTTGTATCGA
The DNA here is from genome assembly GCA_002633025.1 of Notospermus geniculatus. NCBI lineage: Eukaryota > Metazoa > Nemertea > Pilidiophora > Heteronemertea > Lineidae > Notospermus > Notospermus geniculatus. Next base: position 287,631 of record NMRB01000090.1, read on the forward strand.
GTTCTCAAGCTCTACTGACCATCAGGCGCATTGTAGCAAAAATACAACGCAACTCATGTAAGAAGACTGCAGCTGGAATATACAATGACACACCTTACACACTAGTTATCGAAGTTAAGCAGATGCTGGTGTTAATGAATGAAGAGGAGCGATGTAAAATATCCTGCAGCCGGAGGAAGTTGGGCTACTAATCAAAACCGCTCAGGTCGGATTTAATATCCACACCTACATCGTCTGAAATATGAAACGCATGACAACGACTTGGCGTCTGAACACGATGAGGCAGATAACGACCATGTCGTATTCACGAAGTCCCTCATTAAAACAAGAGAACATACCTGAAAACACATTTCAAATTTGGAGTCATCGAGGTGTATTGGCGGGGGATGCTAGGGGGAAACATGCATTTTTTGTACGAGTTGAAAATTTGGGAGTGGAGACCCCCCCCCCCNACTTCGGAATGGAGGGATGCATTCTCTCCATTCCGAAATAGACGGCTACAGCTAGGCTACCGACGTGTTAAATTCGGTGTCATTCTATGCATTCATATATATGCTTACTTCCTACGGATACCACAACTAATACGGCGTATTCGCGCGATGGGAGACAGAAATGCATATTCTCGAAAAATCCGGTCTGAGGCGATTCTACTGACTGGTTCGACAAAGCAATTTGCTGGCTACGCCGTTTTTTCGCCTGGCGGCGAGCCCATGAGCCATTGCGTCGAGCGTGTTCTAATAGATGTTCTAATATCTTTTTCTAAAGTCTAAGTCCAAGCTGGTGATTCAAGCCTAAAAATCTTTTTTTCATTTGCGATTTTACTCGTGCATAACTAATCGTGTTGAATATTTTTGCAGTTGTTTCGGCAAATACACCTAACAGACTGGGCCGTCACGCGGTACCGTGATTCCCGCTTTACCGTGACTTCCGTGGTGAAAAGAGGAAGTGGATCGAATGTGGCGCAACCGCACAACTGCTCGCCGAGCATGGTGAGAATGGTAGTCGCGCTGCAGCGTGATATCACGGGACAGTTGAAGTCAACGTTTTACAATGGTTTACTTGTGGAGATTACAACAAAAATCGCGGTTAACCGAGGCCACCCGAAGATAAGAGACTTTAGCACGTCTAATTTCAAAAAAGCGTCAATCGTTTAAAAAAAGCGTCATTTTGAAATGACCTGTCCAAATGCAATTCTATCATCTTATCTACATACCTGAACTGAAATAGCATATAATGCAGGTAGGCATGGCAGACCTGCCATTACGGCTGTCGAGGTAAATTTCGGTCGAAAATTGCCTGTAAAATCTTTAAACGTGAGTATGACACAGTGAATTCTTGCTTGTTTATTGACAAAAATTGTATAAGTTTACGGTGAGAAGTTTCCGTCCCCTCCACGCAGGATTGTAGGTGTTTCCTGCCGAAACAAATATTGTATTTTGTACAGTCATTGCGCGGTCGGGCGCGACAAAGTTAGCAAATTGTTGGTGGCATGCCCCTCTAGAAATTCTGTTGATTCCGAAAGTATTCATTTTGGTGGGTTGACATATTGTTGGTGGCATGCCCGTCTAGAAATTCTGTTGATTCCAAAAGTATTCATTTTGGTGGGTTGGCATGGCCAAAAGTCCAAAATAACATAATGTAAATATTCATGTTTACAAACATTGAATGTAAACAATGAAGTCGTGATATATTATCTTTAACTTCGGAATGGAGGGATGCATTCTCTCCATTCCGAAATAGACGGCTACAGCTAGGCTACCGACGTGTTAAATTCGGTTTCATTCTTCCTACGGATACCACAACTAATACGGCGTATTCGCGCGATGGGAGACAGAAATGCATATTCTCGAAAAATCCGGTCTGAGGCGATTCTACTGACTGGTTCGACAAAGCAATTTGCTGGCTACGCCGTTTTTTTCGCCTGGTCTAAGTCTAAGTCCAAGCTGGTGATTCAAACCTAAAAATCTTTTTTTCGTTCGCGATTTTACTCGTGCATAACTAATCGTGTTGAATATTTTTGCAGTTGTTTCGGCAAATACACCTAATGGCATTACTCCTCTCTGGCAAACTCAGGAAGGCGGGGCCTAATGCCTGCCAATCATCAAGAAGAACTGTTTACATTCTATTTATAGATTGCCCTTAATACAGATTTGTTAACATTACATAATAACGATTTGGAAGTGTGGTGTCGTGCTGGCTGATTTAATGGGTTTATACAGAATTAACCTGCCCATGGTGGTTTGAATGGCAAAGTAATTGTGACTGAACATTGGGTTCATGTGTAGCTCTACCGTGTGTACTGAGCATTACAAACTTGTGTGATCTTGATCCCCTTCACACTATGAACCTAAAGGCCCGTTTACACATGCAACTTTTCATATGCAACTTCATGCAACTTGTTGCATAAACCTGATGAGACCAAAAAGTTTCATAAAAGTTGCATGTGTAAACGGGTCTGCAACTTGTCGATCACGCTGGAGGTTGCATCGATTTTTCTATGTGTAAACCGTCCCAGGTAGTTTGCAACAAGTTGCAAGTTGCTGCAACTTGCAACTTGCTGCAACCTAGTGTAAACCGCCCTTAACATTTCGGTCTGGACTGGTCAATAGGGAGGTTGAGATCAGTGACTTACACAGTGCAGAGAATCGCGACGTCACGTCACACCAGGCCCCGTCAGTTCCGCGAATCGGCGCACGTCGGCGCTAGCGTTCGCTGGGCTTCACCATTCGCAGTGAAGACATGTGCGATTTCGTAGAATTTCTACTGTATGGCTGGTAGCAGCTGCCATTCTGTGGTAGAGGATGGAATTAGTAACCAACATGGCTGACACTGAAGCAGCCGATGGAGAAAATAATGAAAGTAAACGCTTATAAACCGACTTCAATATGACGAAGATGAGCCGAGGTCAACATCGCGAGAATTACTTAGTCCACTTTGCACGCTAAAAATCGGTCGCTTAGTGAGTAGTTATGAAAAAAACAAAAAATAGGCAGGTGGTGGCAGGCACTCGACTTGTCTCATGCAGATTTTCAGGCTGCTTCGTGCAGGGAGTTTCAAAAAAAATATGCGTCGAAAAATTGACACACGAAATTCTTCAGTACTCTCGGTAATGGCGCGTGCTTGTTTGGCCTAATATGGCGGCCATTTCATTAGGGCGAATGGTAAAATGGATACAGATAGAGTCCAACAGTTAGGGTTAGGCTTTAACA
>NMRB01000090.1:297379-309627 GCA_002633025.1 Notospermus geniculatus
AGCTCCTAAGTCCTTGAGAATTTACTATGGGTCCCTTTTGAAAAGTTGTAGGGATTGGTCTTATCTCCCTATTCCCAAATTATGGTAGGTATAGCGTTAATTTTCAGCCCCTTCCGGCAATAATGTATAATCCCACTGCATGGTTGCTTACCGGAAGTGTCTCGAATTCGGCCTACAGCTCCCAAGTCCTTGAGAATTTACTATGGATCCCTTTTGAAAAGTTGTAGGGATTGGTCTTGTCTCCTTATTCCCAAATTATAGGAGGTATAGCGTTAATTTTCAGCCCTTTCGAGCAATGATCCTACTGCATGGCTGTTTACCAAAAGTGCCCAAGGCGTCAAAGTTGCCATGATGTCCCTAATATGCTTTGTTTATTTGCGGAAATGCCTACCCATACACAAATGCGACCTGAATAGATGTAGGAAGGCATAGGTTTAACTAATCGATCTTCGGAGTTCTCGATTTCTTCATTTCTTGATTTCTCTGTTTACCAATACCCCATAAGAAATACATTGCCCAATCTCGGGTTCACCTGCGAAACACAACAATTGACGCGTGAACCGTGCAAAAACGGTGAAAAGGTGAACTCTATGGAACGGGAGCCTAAGAGTAAGGTATTTCGATTGCAAAACCATGTTTTAGGCCAAAAAACATGGTTTTAAGCCACGTTACCTGGCATTTCTCTTAAAACATTGTATTTCAATCTGAAACTATGTAAATTCAGGCGAGAAACAAGATTTTACGGTCGTACCTAGCAAAAACCTGGTAATTCTATCGAAAAACAAGTTTTTTTGTGAATAACCTAGTTTTAAGCAAGAAAGTTGGAGAAAAACAAAGCATTTCGAAAAAAAACTTGATTTTTCGAGCGTAATACCAGGTTTTTTAGAATTACCAATTTTTTCACTGGGTTTTCCCCAGCCGGCCCCGTTCCCTGGTCTTGTTTTATCCGCTTGCATGTGCTAAGCAGCCACATGACGCTGGATGATCTATAGTCGACACAAAGAAACCTCTTATTTCCATAAGCAAGTTGTGTATTGGCCTGCTGCTGCCACCGTCGGCACAAGAAAAGAATAGGAACTGTGTGTTTCAACACTGCCACTGTTAAAATCTATCATTTCTTAGTAAAAAATCAATAGAGACAACTGCCGAAGAAGGTTTTTAACCTCACGAAAAAATGTCTTCAATGTAGGTTGTGAAGCTAGATCAGACAATATAATATAAAGCAGGAGTGAAACGGACACAGGAGCAGACAACAGAGGATCAATTTTGTCATGTACACCCTTAGTTATAAGTAAATAGACAGTGACAAAATTCAATATTTCTTTTGATATTAATGAAACCAATTTTTTTCTTTTTATACTCACTCATAACAACTGCTTCGGCACCTCGTTCCACCGAAATGGCCTAGGTATACATTTTAGTGACTTTTTGGTGAAAGATTGAAATTTGATTAAAAAATGAGTTTTTTTTAATTATCGCCCTCGCAAAATCGAGAACCTGAGCATTTTACAGCGCTAGTGTTCCAGACACAATATTTTGAAATAAAGAATTGAAGCTTCTGCAACCGATTTATTGATGGTTTCTTGCAAACAATTTTAAGGTTTTCCAGTTGCCAGTCTGACACCACATTTATAGCCAACTTTGCTTGTGACGCGGCAAGTTCAGGATCACGAATAATAACCGCTATTCATACTTGGGAATTTGACCAAGCCTTTGGAATTGATTGATTAATAGAGTTTATTATTGCAATAAAATAAGGTTTACAGAAGCCCAGGGCCAAAGCAGGGCATTACTGGCCCTGGGCGAAGAGGTGACAGACTAATATAATGTACAGAGTAGCGGAATAGATAGTAAACAAAGTAAACTGAAAGTATACAATAATGAACAAACTAAAAGAACAGGAAATAAGGAGGTGTACACTGTAAACCAAACGAAAGGGAACAAAGTAGGTGGCTGTGGCGGGGGGGGGAGTAACGGGTAAACTGAGATTGCCCGTGAGGCAGGCAGAAGGCCAAAATGAAAGGGAAAAAAAGCCGCAGTCAGAGTCGTTTATTGAGACTGCAATAAAAATAGCAACGGGGGATGCAAGGCGATTAGAAATTCTGGATTTTTTTTTGGGGGGGGGGATTATATCGGCCCCGACAGGCGGTCAACGACACGATGGATGAAGAGGGCCGATAGTTATAACAAAGCTTTATTGCAGGTATATGAAAGGTTGTCGTTGCCGAAAAGAAGAAGGTGCATTTTATCAGATCGACTGCTAGATTGGAATGAAATACGGTCAAAGTTAGCAAGGGAATTTATACCAAACAAGATCAAGACGGAGGTCAGAGCAAAGATCACAGTCAAAGAAAATATGTTTAGTGGGTTGAAGGTTGGCGCCACAGGGACAGCTACCATCCGATATTCTAGTGAAGTTATGTTCAAAGAAATGACTTCTAAAAATAAGATCAGCTCTAGCACGATTTAGCGTAATTTCAGTTCTGCGTGCAAGATTCAATTTCATAGAAGATGTGAGCATTTTTGATTTTCCCCCAAGGTATTTACGAAGGTTGTAGCGGAAAGAGTTTCTAGACCAACGAGTCTTAATAGATTGAGGGATCGACTCCCACAGCTGTATGGCGCTAAGAAAGGTGGAGCGCAATAGACAGGTACTCAAGCCAGGCAAGCGAAACGTTCTCGGATTGCGGACTTCGCGTACATTCACATATCTGAAGGAATTGAAAAGATCCGAGATAAACGGTGGAGCAAGGCCAGACACCGAGTCATAAACTATAGTTAATTTTTTTTTCGGTTCTGCGGTCTTGTAAGGACATCCAGCCTAAACAACGGCGGACCTTCACTGCTGATGTTCCATGGATGCAGCCACTAACAAGAAGGCCAGCCCTATACTGTACGCGGTCAAGTTTGGATAGATATTGAACAGTAGCAGAATCAAATACAAGTGAACCGTATTCAAGGTGAGGTAGTATGAAGAGATTAAAATTTTTTTCGAGGTGTTTAGAGTGCACGGTGTGGGTAAGGGATTGAGTCTTTCGTTACATTTGGCTACGACGCTGTCTATGTGAGCATGAAAGTTAAGGCAGTCGTCTAGGATAACGCCCAGATGTTTATGTGTTGTGACGCGCTCAATCGCCTCACCGCCAAGGTTTAGGGAGGGAAAGCGACGGACAGGGAGGTTGTTACCACGAAAGATTACCTCCCTACTTTTAGATGGTTTAAAATTTAATTTCCACTTCAAGGACCACCTGGACACTCGGTTGAGAGCACCCTGAAGAAGGTGATGAGAAGTGTTCGTGTCCTAATCCCGACCTGCTGGGAGGAAGAGAGAGCTGTCATTAGCGTATAAGTATAAATTAGAATCCTCGATTACCTCAGGTCGTCAATATATAGCAGAAATAACGGTACCGAAATAACAGGGGCCCGAGAATTGACCCCTGTGGAACTCCGCTGTTAATGGCCCCATCAGGTGACCAAGTGGAAAAGGAGTCACTAGCCTTCACACGGAGTTTGCGTCCGTCGAGGTAAGAGGAAAGTACATAGATTTAATACATTATTGCCAAAACCATAAGATCGAAGTTTAAAAATAAGCAAGTGATGGGGGTAGCATCGAAGGCGCCTTCGATATCTAACAAGACTCCACGGGTATATGATTTTCTATTCCAGTTAAGTTTAATCATATGAGTAATGTGGGCCAAATGTTTCTGTGCATCATGACCCTTTAAAAAGCCCGATTGGTAGTGATAAATAAGCTCATTGTCCAAAATGTAACGCGAGATGTTGGAATGGAGTACACATTCAAAGATTTTAGAAAGTGAGTTGAGCAGTGTTACTGGCCGATAGTTAACAATGGAGGATTTCTCACCTTTATTCTTATAAATTGGGACAATAATCCCTTCCTTCCAGCAAGACGGAAAAACATGTTTGGAAATCAGTATGTTAAATAAACGACAGAGTGGGGCATCCAGGGAGGCAGCCACAAGCTTCAGCATCCTATTTGAAATTCAGTCGCTAACCACGCTCTGAGAACAATTCAGGTCCAGGAGTAGTTTGCGAACCGAGTCTGTACTAAAATGAATTTCACTGAGCACCGCATCGGTCTTAGAAGAGCATACCGGAAAAGTGTTCACATCAAGTGTATGGTAGAATTTGTGTAGGAAGAACTGAAGAAAGGCGTCAGCTTTATCTAAATCACTGGAGGCCACAGTGTTACCGCTTTTGATGGTAGGGATGTCGGACAAAAAACGTTTACCTAACAGCTTCTTAATTATTACCCAATAACTTTTCGACCCAGATGAATGCACACTTGACACTAGCGGCGAAAAATCGTGCCTCATTTCACCACTAGCGTAGGTGGAAGGCCGCCATTTTGGATTTTGCCGGCGCGCATGTAGAAATAGTTCGGTCGGCCTAATCGCACAATTCTTTCTAATTAGTATTCAGTTCATTTCTAATACCACTTGTTATCAACACAAAGTCCTTTTAGTCTGAAAATATTCACCTTGAACCCAACAGCACCACTTTTCAACATCATCTATCATCTAGCGTAGATGCCACTGGGTTGGCGGTGACACGGCTGGCCTGTTCACGATGGTTAAAAACCTTTACCAAAATGTAGTAATCTGCACTATTTTCAAGATGGAAACCTAGCACCTGCGCTAGTGGTGTTATAGAAGATAACGCCATCTAGTGCCAAGTGTGAGATGAATGCTGATCGAGAGATTCACACAGGGAGGTTCTGTACTTCAGTTTAGCGTCAACAACGAGATCGCTGACAATTTTGGTTTGGTCATTAAAGCGTTGAATGTTGGTGACGGACGGATTCTTTTTAACGTCTTTGTAAAGCTTATCTCTCTTATTGATGGCTTTCTTTATGTCATGGTTGAACCAAGGCATATCTTTAGGTCAGATTTTTTTTTCGTAGTGAGGGATGTGGGCTTCAAAGATGTCAAAAAGACGCCCAGAAAATAGTCTAGACAGCTCATGAGCGGAAATATCCGCAGAAAAAAAAGCTTCCCAATTATGATTTGAGCATCAATGTCCGTTTGATCATATTTCCAAACTCTTTTCGTGATGACACCAAATGATGTAGGGGAGGAGAAGTTGGTCAAAATATCTATTGTACTGTGGTCAGATCCCTTTAACGGGGGAGATACTATAGTATCAGAGACAAACACTAGAGAATTACAAAAGCAAAGGTCCAGGCAGGAGCGACTATGAGGAGTTATGCGGTTGGGTTCTTTCACCAACTGGAAGAGAGAGTTATTTACACATAAATCATACAGCATGGTCCCTTCGGTAGTATTAACATCGTCACACCGCCACATTTTGGAGCAGCAGTTAAAATCACCTCCGAATAAAACAACCTCACTATTGAGATCTAATTTCTGAAGGGTATTATCCAAAGATGTAAAAAAACGAGATCTTTCAAATGGAGTTTGTGAAGGTGATCGATAAAATGACCCAAGAAGAATTTTCCTGTCTTTCGTAAATAACTCAAACCACATACTATCTACTGAAGCATCCTCGAGATCAGGTCTGCGATTAAAAGCAATTGACTCATGAATCAGTATATAACCATACCCCTACCCTTGGTGGAATAAAGAGTTTTGTCAGGAGTGTGGTAACCATTCACATTCCATTTGGAGATGTCAAGGTGAGTCCCCGCCTCGCACAGTCCCGCAAAATGAATATTACCAGAAGCTAAACGAATTTTAAGGTCTTCGAATCTTTGGCCATTATCGGCAGAGAGACTATTCACGTTAGAAAAACATACATTAAGTAAACCAATGGGCCCAGGATTACTCTCTATGTCCCCAGCACAGAGCAGAATATTACTAATTATATTAGGATTAGATAGTTGGTGGGTTGCCGTGTTGATCTTATTGTAGAAATACGTAGAAAATGAGTGCAACACCTTGTTGTAGATCAACTGTTTATTGGTCCGAAGACCCGATACAAGCTTTCGACACTTACTGTGTCTTCATCAGTGTAGATCAACTGTTTATTGGTCCGAAGACCCGATACAAGCTTTCGACACTTACTGTGTCTTCATCAGGTATCAGGTATACCTGATGAAGACACAGTAAGTGTCGAAAGCTAGTATCGGGTCTTCGGACCAATAAACAGTTGATCTACAACAAGGTATTGCACTCATTTTCTACGTATATTAGGATTAAGTATTGTTGATACAAAGGGTAGTAAACCAGGTACAAATAATATCAAGGTTAGGAACATAGAGAGTAGAACCATTATAGAACGAGGACAGATGAGATTCCGCTGGAAGCGGCACATCAGCGCCACAACAGAAAGTGCAATGATAATAACAACTAGTCTTACGATGATAAGAGCAAACACACAGCAGACAGCAAATGCCGTCGACTTAGAACCCAGGGCGGCAACTGCCAACCCAACACACATAAAAAATAGCAAGAAAACCGGCCACCTAATATAAGGTAATACGAGGACGGAGGCGAGGCGGATACCCAAGGTTCTTGTGCGGAAAAAAGACTCTGTTGTAAAAAAAGACCAATAGATGCCCTCCAATGTGGAGTATCAACTGGCATTATACAGGTTACAAAGAAAGAAGCAGGCCCCCACACCACACGCCACAGCCACCACGAAGGAATATATAGTGATCACATTGCATGTACGAATATAAAAAGAGGCAACGGGGCACAGTGAGAAAAAACCTGCCGACATAGATGGTCGGAGAAGAGTATTTACAGGTGCAAATGTTGGAATATCCATAGGGAAATGAGACACAAGGAAACGGTCTCCATGCAAGGTGAGAAAGATGCTCATTGGCTCATCAGAGCATGACGGAACACGGCAAAAAACAGATTACGTACATAATAATAGTATGACTCGCACGTGGGCTCAATCATGTGAAAAAGTAAACACGGAAATAAGACAATACAGAAGGAGACGCATACAATAATTAAGACATGTGACCACGCATAAAGTAACCTTTACCAAAATGTAGTAATCTGCACTACTTTCAAGATGGAAACCTAGCACCTGCGCTAGTGGTGTTATAGAAGATAACGCCATCTAGTGCCAAGTGTGAGATGAATGCTGATCGAGAGATTCACACAGGGAGGTTCTGTACTTCAGTTTAGCGTCAACAACGAGATCGCTGACAATTTTGGCTTGGTCATTAAAGCGTTGAATGTTGGTGACGGACGGATTCTTTTTAACGTCTTTGTAAAGCTTATCTCTCTTATTGATGGCTTTCTTTATGTCATGGTTGAACCAAGGCATATCTTTAGGTCTGATGTTTTTATCGTAGTGAGGGATGTGGGTTTCAAAGATGTCAAAAAGACGCCCAGAAAATAGTCTAGACAGCTCATGAGCGGAAATATCCGCAGAAAAAAAAGCTTCCCAATTATGATTTGAGCATCAATGTCCGTTTGATCATATTTCCAAACTCTTTTCGTGATGACACCAGATGATGAAGGGGAGGAGAAGTTAGTCAAAATATCTATTGTACTGTGGTCAGATCCCTTTAACGGGGGAGATACTATAGTATCAGAGACAAACACTAGAGAATTACAAAAGTAAAGGTCCAGGCAGGAGCGACCATGAGGAGTTATGCGGGTGGGTTCTTTCACCAACTGGAAGAGAGAGTTATTTACGCCGAATGGGTCAATGTCGTCCTGGGTATACCTTATGTTTACCCAGGATCATCCTGGGTAATCCTTTTCTTTACCCAGGACGGCCCTGGGTAAACATAAGGATCCTTAACTTTACCCAGATTGGAGTTCCCGAGTGATGTAGTGAGGTTGATATTTAGCGTAAATCATGAAATGAAGGGTGGCCTCGAACTAGGCCTATAGCTCCTATAAGTCCTTGAGAATTTACTATCGGTCCCTTTTGAAAAGTTGTAGGGATTGGTCTTTTCTCCCTATTCCACACCCCGGAAAAGGTATAGCGGTAATTTTCGACCCTTTTTAACAATGATCCTACTGCATGTTCTCTGCCGAAAGAGACGCACGTACAGCATGATTCGGCGGGAACTCCCAAGCTGGGTAAAGTTAAGGATCCTTATGTTTACCCAGGGCTGTCCTGGGTAAAGAAAAGGATTACCCAGGATGATCCTGGGTAAACATAAGGTATACCCAGGACGACAGTGACCCATTCGGCGTTATTTACACATAAATCATACAGCATGGTCCCTTCGGTAGTATTAACATCGTCACACCGCCACATTTTGGAGCAACAGTTAAAATCACCTCCGAATAAAACAACCTCACTATTGAGATCTAATTTCTGAAGGGTATTATCCAAAGATGTAAAAAAACGAGATCTTTCAAATGGAGTTTGTGAAGGGGATCGATAAAATGACCCAAGAAGAATTTTCCTGTCTTTCGTAAATAACTCAAACCACATACTATCTACTGAAGCATCCTCGAGATCAGGTCTGCGATTAAAAGCAATTGACTCATGAATCAGCATATAACCATACCCCTACCCTTGGTGGAATAAAGAGTTTTTTTCAGGAGTGTGGTAACCATTCACATTCCATTTGGAGATGTCAAGGTGAGTCCCCGCCTCGCACAGTCCCGCAAAATGAATATTACCAGAAGCTAAACGAATTTTAAGGTCTTCGAATCTTTGGCCATTATCGGCAGAGAGACTATTCACGTTAGAAAAACATACATTAAGTAAACCAATGGGCCCAGGATTACTCTCTATGTCCCCAGCACAGAGCAGAATATTACTAATTATATTAGGATTAAGTATTGTTGATACAAAGAGTAGTAAACCAGGTACAAATAATATCAAGGTTAGGGACATAGAGAGTAGAACCAAGGGCGGCAACTGCCAACCCAACACACATAAAAAATAGCAAGAAAACCGGCCACCTAATATAAGGTAATACGAGGACGGAGGCGAGGTGGATACCCAAGGTTCTTGTGCGGAAAAAATACTCTGTTGTAAAAAAGACCAATAGATGCCCTCCAATGTGGAGTATCAACTGGCATTATACAGGTTACAAAGAAAAAAGCAGGCCCCCACACCACACGCCACAGCCACCACGAAGGAATATATAGTGATCACATTGCATGTACGAATATAAAAAGAGGCAACGGGGCACAGTGAGTAAAAACCTGCCGACATAGATGGTCGGAGAAGAGTATTTACAGGTGCAAATGTTGGAATATTCATAGGGAAATGAGACACAAGGAAACGGTCTCCATGCAAGGTGAGAAAGATGCTCATTGGCTCATCAGAGCATGACGGAACACGGCAAAAAAACAGATTACGTACATAATAATAGTATGACTCGCAAGGTGGGCTCAATCATGTGAAAAAGTAAACACGGAAATAAGACAATACAGAAGGAGACGCATACAATAATTAAGACATGTGACCACGCATAAAGGAATGGTCGGTGAACAGGGATGTTTTTGAGTTTAGCCTCATTGTAAGCACAACTCCTCCAAGACTTAACATTTGAACTGAGCACATTGGGCTGACACATGACGCTGTTAAAACCACAGGCGTTGTCCCTAAGCCCTACAAACAATGCAAACGGACAATTGTAGAATATAGGGATTAGGGAACAAACCATGTGCGATTTATATACATATACTTGTACTGTATTGGTAATATGACAGCATGTGTAGGAATACTACAGAGCTGCGCCTATATAAACTTTGAACACTGTTATAAAAGACATATCTTGAGCGAAAAATGAACTGCAGATCAAAAGGCGATATATTAGGCGAGAAAAGAGTCCAAAATGGGTGATGAAAGATTGTTCATAGGCTAGTGATGACAGAAAGTCCTTGAATGAGAAATAACAGCCACAACCAAAATAATATGCGATTGGCAGGCAAGGGAAAGAGTCAAGAGTCTAATCGACAATCAGCAAGTTAGGAAGACCTAACAAGCTGCAGGAACGGTGCTTCCTTGGTTTGTTTGAGTTTATAGAAACGTCTTTCAGCAGGCGGCATATTGAAACGCTTGGTGAGCAAGTCAGCCCGCAGTTTGGATAGGATTGGAGGCAAGTCCGATACAACCGAGAATCCACTACCTTTGCCCAGATTCCGCGTGGAATTTAGCACGAGGTCGCGGTCCGTAAGGTGAACAAAACGGACGATGATGTTCCGTTTTTCCGGTTTGCCGCCCGAAGACGGTGGGCTGCAGCAAACGACATCGTATCCACTCTCTCTTTAGAGATCCGAAGCTTTTGAACCATGAAGTTACGAGCAACTTCCTCAGTTGTCGATGAAGATTCGTTTAAACCGCCATCGATGCCTTTTATAACCAAGTAGTTCCATTTACGACCCCAGACATCTAGCTTGATCAAAGAGTCGGCATGGGATTTCTGTTGGTCGTTAAGCTTAGCCTCAAGGACCTTGTTGGTAGCTTCTAGATCTTTTACTCTATCAGCGAGTCTACCTATCTGTTCCTGATAGCCTTGTAGTTCCGAACCCAGGGAATCTGCTTTATAAACGGACGTCCCTTGTTGGACCTCCAACACGTCGATTCGGTTTTTCAAATCCTCGACCGTAGTAGCTAGATGCGCGACGTTGGCATTGACATTGTAGTGGATTAGAGCAAAACACTTACTGATGTCCTTGGGGAGTCAGTGTTCGCGCTTTGAGGTCTAAAATCTCCTTCAGAGTGCGTGGCATTTTGACCAAAGTATCCTTAACATACACCACTAATCACAGCCGATCAAAATACCAGAAAAAAGGTTGCAGATAAGTCCGAGTACGACAATAAATATAACTTTAAGACCCACAGTGGAAGCACACGACCAACACTATTCCGCCATCTTGGTTTTGGAATTTCAATAAGAGATAATGTGAATAACAATAAGGCATAAGTGGGCTCGGGATGACGTTCCGTCCTATTGTTGGCGATTACCGCAGACAGCTAACCACAAAGCATGTTGGCTCTTTCAAAACTAAACCATAGTGCACAATACAATTAATAATAATGATTCAACGCAATCAATGTGGTTCCCCCGAGCGTGTGCTTTGTGACGGAGAACTGATAAATATTCAACACTTGGTCGGTATAAAATACGGACGAGCTCGTGGAAGACCGAACTTGGCAAACCGAACAAAAGTCACGGCAAAAGTCCCTCTGTAACTTTGTCGCCCTTCAGATCCATAGGATCCGAAAGCTAGATTCTACTCATAAACAAATGTGCTTCAAGATGGCAGAAGTGCGATCACCAACATACCACGAATAAAAATCACTTTTTTGATGAAAATTCACTTTCACAAAAATATCAGTTCAACGGACAGCAAGATAATTTTGGTGTAAAAAGGTGCCAAAGCAATTGCTATCAATGGAAATAAAAAGAAAAACTGTGCCTCGCTGCTGTATTATAAAATATTGAATTTACTCGCTATATATTTGCTTTTGACTAAGGGTGTACATGTAGGGCCGTATTCATAAAGGGTGATCATCGCGCGATTAGCCTAGACGCGGATAACTTTTGTACGCTGGTTAAAACAGGTTTGTACGCGTGTGGATAAACACCCTTGATGATCGCAATTCACAATAAGAGATGGTCGGCCGTTTATCTGTCCGCGTCTAACTTCCCGCTTAATCACCGAGTTTCTTGCTGCGGGCATTCCCCAGTCACTGAAAGATCATGTAACGAAGTACGTAACATGTCAGAACAAAGGTCCCGGTGATGCATGGCACCATAGATTTTGATTGCGCGCCGGACGCCGATAGGTTTTGCGTCGAAGTATGAACTTGGCTTAACAGCCCAACATGTCGAAAAAACGAGCATTCTGCAGCCAATCAGCAGATGTGGCTAATTGAGGCTGAAACATTCGAAAAGATGTGATTGAAAACAAACGTGCAGATGCTACAGCCAATCAGAAGAAGCAAGTGGCATGGGATGCTGTAGCACGTGATTCATGGATTTGTATGATCTGAAAAAACACGCACAACAGGCTGCCTTTGTTCTGCCTCTTCCCATGCTTCATCTGCACCTAATTCGAGGATACGGAGTGGATTCATTGCCAAGCTTCAGCGCGCCTAAGGCGAAATGACAGTTTGTACGCGAGATAAACAAGCCCCTTGGGACGTTTAACACTTCTTTTGTTACTTGCACGCGGGTGTCTACTTTTGTACGTTGGTTAAACGTCTGGTGATCTAATCACTCTTTATGAAATGCTGTCTAACTTGAACGTGCGATTATCCCCTGTTTAGTCAGCGTTTTTGGTAGTTAGTCGCGTCTAAGAGAAAAACACCCTTTATGAATATGGCCC
>NMRB01000090.1:314491-327204 GCA_002633025.1 Notospermus geniculatus
TGGCTAGATCTCCGCAACCATTCAACCGATCGGGACATTCTATATACCAATGGATAGCTAAAAACATGCACTAAACCACTCACCTGGTGTCAAAAAGATTAATCCAAATATAAACATGTTATCGATGAATTAAGCCAATTTTCTTACAAGATTGGCAAGAAATTTTCACAGGAAGCGCCATACTGACAGGGAAGTCGCACTGAATACTTCATTCGTTGCTGATTGGTCGAAATAAATTCATTTAAAATTGGACTTGAATGGGATTTTATTTCGACCAATCAGCAACGAATGAAGTATTCAGTGCGACTTCCCCGTCAGTATGGCGCTTCCTGTGAAAATGTGGAAATAGCTGTGTTTCCCGTTCATAAGTGTCAGGGTTTTCTTGTGAGCGAGGTTTGAAGTTAAAAACACCGATCTGCCTGAGAGTTGGATTTAGATCCCTTGTTATTATATATACATATTTCTGGGGTGTGCCCCTCGGGGGCAGGGCACTGTCCGTGGGGGTGCTTTTGGACCTCGGAAACACCCACCACCCCTGCCGTGCACGCCTCAAGTCCCTGTGAGTGTGACGAGAGTAACCAGGCGGTTGTATACAGTGGTACAGCGAGACCTGAACTCAGTCAAGTTAGCATGGTTTTGTCTTGTGCTTGCTTCGAATAATGTTTCATATTTGGCCACTTATTACACTCGCTGCCATCGGATTAAAGAGATACCATTCCAGTTTTAATACATACTATTTTACAGTGCATGGTGCGCATTAATACATAACTTCAATCTTTTGCCAGGGGCCGCCAGTGGCGCGTGCGTCAG
Organism: Notospermus geniculatus; assembly: GCA_002633025.1. Classification (NCBI taxonomy): domain Eukaryota; kingdom Metazoa; phylum Nemertea; class Pilidiophora; order Heteronemertea; family Lineidae; genus Notospermus; species Notospermus geniculatus. The sequence continues at coordinate 315,302 of NMRB01000090.1, forward strand.
ACACCCATCCCTGCTTAGATCACGGCAGCGTCTAGACTTGGTAAATGAGCTAGGCCCTGCTGTCAAACGGCCCATTCAGATACCCTTGTAATCAGATACGCTCCCTGATTACATCACCTCGGCGCCAAGGCTTGGTAAACTAGCTAGGCCTAGCGCCCTCCCACACATTAATCACATACCACCACCACCCCGCCGCCAGATTCTGCGCCCTGCAGCGTCTAGGCCTACGTCAGGTTCGGCGCCGCTTCATTGCAGTGGTGACCTTCGGAACTACGGGAAATGTGCAATCTCGGGAGGTTTGGCCGCGCTATGAGCCGATGCGTACAATGGGTCACACGAATAGAGACTAGAAAATACTTTTACTGCAGATTTGTACAGCATTGCCTAGTGCATTTGTATTGCAAAATTCAAGAAAAGCATTTGCTAGTCTTTATTTATTTGACCCATTGGCTCGAGAGTAGGGTCTAATGTGTGGCGATCACCCTCACGGCATATTTGAAAGCGAGAATAAAGGAGATACCATTCGAATTAACGCCTATGTACTGTGTCGGTCTTTGTAGAGTACTCCGTAATCAAGTTGTTACCTGCATGAAATTGGTGCGTAATCGAACGACGGGAAATCACATGCTGACCACAAACTATCCAAACGTCACATGGCCCGATACTTAGTCGCCGGAGTAGTTATTCATTTCTAGTATAAACATATTCTTATGACAACAGAAATGTGCAGAAATCAATCATAATATTTTTTGTCTGATATAACACTATAGTCAAATCCAAATAGTGCGGTAATGTTTGGTTGTGGATTTAAATTTTATTGATTTTGATGGCAAAGGGGACGGCTCACATTTTTATACAGTGTAGCCAAGAATTATTTGCACACTTTGAAAAAGGGCTGTGGATGTTATAATTTTTGATAAATCCTTTCAAAACTTGTATATAACATGCGTAAGCATGCCCACTATAAACTGTATAAGAGACTTTGATATTTCATCGAACGTCCTTGGAATATTATATAATGTTGTGATTTTCCAAAACCAAAAATTATTTGTACACTAATGTGCCTCCAATGTTTTGCGGGAGTTTTCACTTTTAAAAGTTAAATTATGAATTAAAACTTGTAACTGGGTTGCAGAGAGAGATGAGAAATCAAAATATGGTGAAAATTGTTGTCACACCAACTTTCATGACCCTGGGCCTTGCGGTTGCGAAACGTGCCAGTTTACAGGCTACAGACAGACAGACAGACACACACACAGACGGACGCCACTCAGTATACATATCAATAGCTCGTCTGACCTTTGGTCAGCTGAGCTAAAAATGGGAGGTGACATGAGGGCGGAGGTTACGACAGTAAACTGTTTGTGTTCGGAGATTGTTTTGACTACTCGCAGGGTACTGATGGACGCCTCGTTTAAACACGGGCCATTGAACCATCTTTTTTGAAGATGGGGATTTGGCCTAGTGGTTTAGGGCGTGCTGTCCCTTCGTGCTGGCGATTGATGCCTCATGCGTGGGTCTGTGGGTTCGAATCTGGTAGGAAGCAATGTCTTTCACCTTAGAAACCCGATTTCTATTTCATATTCTTGACCAAAACAAAGGCGTTAATTTCATGCCAGAAGTAAACTGACTGAAATAACGTTAGAAAAAAGAAATTTCGGTTGCAACGCTCGCAGTGACGCCCTGTGGTGCTAGTACGGCGCCCTCCTCGTTGTGACGTTGGCCAGTGCAAACATGACCATGCACTTGGTATCGCTGGATCGCACTAATTTTCGCCTACCGAGTCAAAGGGGCTGTTCAGTTATGCAGTATTTCAAAGTAACTTTACAAAGTTCAATAAATGGCACTTCCAGGCATTGTGGAGAATTTTCACTTGTTGGGTATTATTAACAACCATCTAGTCTAATAATTCCAAAGCAAAAATACCAACATTTTTGGGATTATCAGAGAAAAAACAAAGGGATGTTCAGAATCGTAGAAATGATCATAAAGTTGAGAAAAACAGACATTTTGGTACAGCACTGTCAATGAAAGTACGTTATAGCAATATCTATAATATTGCAAAGAAATATTCAACATACTGCAATCATTTTTAGAAAAAAAAAGACTAATTAGTTTTGTAAACACTGTGAATGGCTCCCTCCCTCTGGAAGGAACAGCCCATTCCAAATAAATGCGATTGCCCAGGCATGCAGTTGTGGTCACTGTTACAAAACAGGTTCTGCCCGTTGCATTTGAATGACAGTCACATGTACAAGTGCATGTAATAATCCTTTACCACTGACACTATGCATTGGAAAGCCGCTGATATTAACCACCTGTGAGAGAAGTACTTGCAAACAAATAGGCCTAAATGTTATTCCCAAGTTGTCAACATTAGTTATTACACTTACAGATTGTAACGGCCAAGTTCCGGAAAGGAGATGATGGAGATGTACAATGTGGATGACTCGTCTTTATTGAAGACAAAACGCAGCAATGCCATCAGCATATGCGTAAAATCTGCAAGATACAAACGAACAATATTTTGAGAAACCAATCAACACGAAAATGCCCTTATTCACATGAGGACAAGCATAAAATGTGACAAGATCTGTCCCAGTCAAAGCAATACTGAACAGTGTCGCCATCTATACCTTCACCAATGCACTACGCAAACCATGTGGTCACCCAAGCCCAGCCATTGTACAGTGCTGCCACCGTCTGGCAGGGGACGAAACTAACCATCACTACAGAAAGGCATGGATATATGCCAAAACTCACTTCACCGAACAATGGCACTAGGCTAATGACCTTACGGGAACCACAGGGCAGGAGCAGGACATCAGAGATTACATCATAACAGTACACCAACGCCAGAATGACTGGAATTCTAACCGCGGCAAAATGCCGCCATATTGAATCTGAAACTTTTGACAACACGAGGGGAAGTGCCCAGAAACATAGGCTAAACTTCATCAAAACTAAGAGTCAACTCAAACTAACACTTCTAAGGGATGAAGGGGGTTCTTGTACATATATTTAGCCTTTTTGGCATTATTTACCTCTTTTGCTCCTACTATTTCGCAACTTTGGAACAAACCGGAAACTACGACCGCACAATAACAATGAAATAGCATGGCTAGCAAGTGCCAGAAACCAGGCCCTACGGGGCTGCCGAAACCAAAAACAAAGGCTTCGGGTCTAGTTCGCTGACCAGAGACCGAAATTAAGGCAGCATTCGCACTTAAATAAAAGCGGCAGTCACACAGATGTTGGTCTATTGTTATTTTAACCCATTCCTTCTGGCTTCAAAAGTCTGTTTCAGGATTTCAGCAACATTGAGATAACTGGAAAATGAACAAGTTAAGATTAGTATGGTAAGTAGTATAGTAGAAGTAGATCTTACCTGCAATCCAAGAGCCTTTTTGGAGAAATTATCTATTATCCATTAACCGTGACGAGTATGAAGTATCCAGATATATTTGACGCTTAATCCTTTGTAGCAAACATCACGTGTACAGGTAAGATTGCAGAATCCTTAGAGCAGTATCAGGATGCGACACAGAATCCATGGTGCAGTAACAGAGATCAATTTGCATCAGACGTAATGTGGATAGAAGGAATATAGTGGATCTTCATCAGTGGTGCGATGCTAATGGCTGCAGGATAATTTGGCCAAGCGAAAAGGGAGACATAATACTCCAGGTTGTGAATGGTGAAATAAATCTTGTGGACCCTTCAGATGATCCCATTCTCACAATGAACAGTAAAGCCGTTGTTGGTAAACTTCGTGCAGGTGTAGAACAGATGCATGCTGCATTAAGTCAGGAGAAGATATTTGATGATGTTCCATACCAGTACTTGCAAGCCATAGGAGAAGACTTTTGCAAGACATACAGTATTCCAACTGAATATGCCAGCAGCCCAAGAATCACATTGATGTGGCTTGCAAGTGTCAATTACTACAACCAGTTCCACCCAAAGTTTTCCCTGAGCTTTGCTGACACTGAGCAGCAAGTGGTTCTGGCAAAGCTTCTTAAACAACGCCTCAATCAGACCAACTTCTTGCTTGACCCAACTACTGACATGCCAAACAACTTGTTACAGTTTCCACGGCCTTCGAACACTTTATCTGGTGGATGGAATAGGGGTCAAGTCGGCTAAATTCACTCATTGATGGAACTCCTTGATTTATCTGACATAGCGGATGCAGAAGAACAGGACTTGTATCAGTTGTCTCTTGGTCCATACCATGTGCGGAGGGGTTCTTCATACATAACACACCTGAAACAATTAGAAATGAGCACAGAACTGGATACATTCACAAATGCTCCTGACTACTGGGTTGCTATGTCACAAGGACCAACCAAAAGTTATGTTTATTTCCAAACTGTTACTGAAGCCCGCCGCACACGAGAAAAATTAGCTGAGCAAAATGTCATTCGAGGCATTTGACTCAGTCAAAAACCTCTCGTGTGCGGCGGATTTCTTGCGAGTTTTTTGCCTCAACGGCCGTTGAGCAAAATGTTCAACGTGTTTGATATGTTTCGGCTAGCGAGGAAAAAACCTCACCGTGTGCGGCGGGACTGAGTCATTTGACTCGCGTCATTTTGCTACAGAGCATGCGTAGAAATCACATGACGGCATTTCATGGCACGTCGCCGTGACGTGACGGTACGTCACCGTGGAAGTATACCGTCCAAAACCCTCCGCCGCACACGAGAGGTTTTTGACTGAGTCAAATGCCTCGAATGACATTTTGCTCAGGTAGTTTCTCTCGTGTGCGGCGGGCTTAAGGAACCTGATGGATGGAATAGTGACAGGTATTTTCCATGGGCAGACTCAGGGCTAAAAGTTATAACAATGAAGATTCCATCAGCAAATCGTTCCAACAGAAACACCATGAATCTAAAAACCCCTCTTCTTGTGTTTGCCAACTACCTTGGATTTACTGGCCCTCTTGGGAAACTTTGTGGCTGGCACTGTGGATGTAAGACAACAAATGACCTTGGGGCAAGAATGTTAGTGTCTGAGTGACACACATGTGATGGCACTGTTAATGCTGCTTTGTGGAAAACGATGTCCACCAATAGTACGACAATCTCATCTATGTGACCCCAAGCTAGCCCTACAGTTGCAGCCTCCAAGCACGTCGCCAATACTGAGGCCACATCTCCAGCATAATGCAGTTTTCAGCCTCAAATGATGAACGTCAACCAACGGTACAACCACAACCTCAACAACAGTCAAGACCTGAAACTGCAACCACAACAACCAACATCAACACAACCCTACCAAGTACCGGTACCACAAATGTCCGACCAACAGGTTTCCAGTAATCAGCCTAACTTCAGAGGCCTTATTAATGATGGCAACATATGCTATGGTATTGCAGTCATGCAGTGCCTGAACCATGTAGCCTTGCATGAGAGAGTTCATGCATCAGAAAGATTAGATTAGACATTTGTTCAAATGTGCAATCGAATTGGTAGAGAGCATTTCTCAATCATTCCACTGATTGAAGATGTCAATGCTGTCATCCAACATCCAGGCTTCTAAATCCCGCAGTACAAAGATGCAACAGAATTCTTGGCAGCGTTGTTGCAGAAACTGAACATTGAGGATGGATACGTAACATCCTGGCCAGTACAGTTGTTTTGTCCATCAGGCCATATGGACACCCAGATGCTCGGAATGGACCTAACCATGTTACATCTGAATGTCCCTACCCATGACACAGATGTCACAACATTATATGAGGACCATTTCAAAAATGCACAGCCGACACAAATGCAGTGCCAAGTGCCTATGCGCAACAGGATTTGTGGCCGACGTGGAAATGGAATACAAATCTGTAATCAGGGCACACTATCCTGTATTTGTCTAGACCGAGTAACAGTATCTGTCAGAAAAACTCTGTCGAAAGTTTTTGTGGAGAGACCTTGCCTTCTTGGTACAGTTGCTGCAGTACTGTGCCACACTGGCCAACGTTGTGACACTGGACACTGGGTGTGCTTCCTCCAAAATGAAAGTGAATGGTGGAAACTGGATGACAGTCGTCCACCATGTCGAGCCTCTCCGTGGATATCCCAGGGACAAAACTTGACAATTAATGCACTTTTCTTTGTTTCGGAGGATTAACAAGGGACTGCATACGGAAGAGTATTTCATAGAAATATGGCAGGGGTAGAGGATGAGGTTGCCAGGGCTTAAGCGCTGGAGAATACATGTACATCACATAGTCTTGTCACTTCTTCAGTATGGGCTGTTGATAGTCTGATGCAAATTGATCTCTGTTACTGCACCATGGATTCTGTGTCGCATCCTGATACTGCTCTAAGGATTCTGCAATCTTACCTGTACATGTGCTGTTTGCTACAAAGGATTAAGCGTCAAATATATCTGGATACTTCATACTCGTCACGGTTAATGGATAATGGATAATTTCTCCAAAAAGGCTCTTGGATTGCAGGTAAGATCTACTTCTACTATACTACTTACCATACTAATCTTAACTTGTTCATTTTCCAGTTATCTCAATGTTGCTGAAATCCTGAAACAGACTTTTGAAGCCAGAAGGAATGGGTTAAAATAACAATAGACCAACATCTGTAAGTCAGAGAACGTAATGACTAATGTTGACAACTTGGGAATAACATTTAGGCCTATTTGTTTGCAAGTACTTCTCTCAGAGGTGGTTAATTCAGTGGCTTTCCAATGCATAGTGTCAGTGGTAAAGGATTATTACATGCACTTGCACGTGTGACTGCCATTTAAATGCAACGGGCAGAACCTGTTTTGTAACAGTGACCACAACTGCATGCCTGGGCAATCGCATTTATTTGGAATGGGTTGTTCCTTCCAGAGGGAGGGAGCCATTCACAGTGTTTACGAAACTAATTAGTCTTTTTTTCTAAAAATGATTACAGTATGCTGAATATTTCTTTGCAATATTATAGATATTGCTATAACGTACTTTTATTGACAGTGATGTACCAAAATGTCTGTTTTTCTCAACTTTATGATCATTTCTACGATTCTGAACATCCCTTTGTTTTTTCTCTGATAATCCCAAAAATGTTGGTATTTTTGCTTTGGAATTATTAGACTAGATGGTTGTTAATAATACCCAACAAGTGAAAATTCTCCACAATGCCTGGAAGTGCCATTTATTGCACTTTGTAAAGTTACTTTGAGATACTGCTTAACTGAACAGCCCCTTTAGAAATAATTACCCCAAGTAGCGAGTCTGAAAACAGCGGTATCCAAAGGTTCTGTCGTGTCTTTTTCCCTACACTACGAATACATTTTCATGACCCTACCTGATTAGCTTTAATTTCACCCCTGAAGAACAACATTCTGATTTCCGTCCTGAACTTTCGGTGACGCTTGTAATGATCTCATTCATTGGTTTCCTTTCGGGAGGCGCCTGGCCCTTGTACAATGTATCTTCGAAAAACTCATGTTCTAAGAGCTTTGTTCGGTCAAAAATTGGAATATGGCTGGCATTGTTAGTAGTTTAAATCAGATCCGCAGTTTCAAGACTTTGTTCGCTGGGAATTACTCGTGTGGAGTCTCGGGCGCCCAGACCCTGTATAATGCATAGCATATACCGGGGGCTGGGACAGAGCGACGATTCTGTTGTGACGGTGATTTTATTTCAACACCCGTCGCTGATTGGCTAATCTGGGACAGAGTAGTCATTCAATGGGCGATTTTAAAGTTGGTGTTCTGCTGGTGTTCCGTGTTAGTGTTCTGTGTTAGTGTTAATTTGAACGCCTTCACACCAGTGTTAGTGTAACACCAACACCAGTGTTAGTGCCACACCAACACCAGTGTTAGTGTCACACCAACACCAGTGTTGGTGTAACACTAACACCATAAAATGTCAGTTGGGATTTCTCGACTACGTCTTCCACACGGATACACAATTCCTGCTCAGTTTTCAGCCTGAAATTCAACTCCAGTAAGTTGTACGCTGTTTCAGATCACTTCAGCAATCGATTCTTTGCCATATTCAGACATTTTGGAAGGTTGCGAGGTGAAATATAATCCATTAATGGAAGCAACATCTTATGTCACGTGACCCTCTACAGCATTACCCACAATGCACTGTATTACAGTGGAAATGTCGGTCTGGCCCAGACGTTCATATCACGTAGTTTGCGGAGTGATTGAACGGCTGCGTGTCCGAGACTAGTGTGGATGTTGATTAATATTCATGAGCGACTATATCAAAATATAATTGTGCTCTGACTGTCTCCTCAGCAGTAAACAGCGAATAATTGGGTAATTCTTCGGTAACGGAATTACAATCAGAGCAAAATTTTGTCATAATTTTAGCTCTAGGCCCTTCACAATATGTAATACTGGGATGAAACTAGTCGTATGGGTTGCACATCAGTCCAAACTATTTTTGGATGGGCTCAAACCTGGTCTACTATACAAGGTGGAAGAGCAGTGCTGCCCGATATATCGGTAACGGAATTATGGCAGAAAACTGCTTCAAAAAGTGTCCAATTTTAAAAAAAATTCTCCCCCATACCCTCAAGAATTTATCATTGTCCTAATAGTTAGATTATTACAGCTAAGACCCTTAGCTGTAATTTGAGATATCAATAAATGTGAAATCCTCATACACATTAGAGAAATTGACATTCTCCTGAGGTAGTGTGCGGTAACGGAATTACTTAACGGTAACGGAATTACATCTTCTGAAACGAAGGCTATACGCAAAGGCTAAAAAATGGGGTTCAGCCATTGCGTATGGTGTTACACCTGTCCATTATTCCTCAATCAGGTCTTGTAGATTCCAAATAAACTAAGATGGCATAGATGTATGCACTCGTGGGGGTGCACTGAGGCTTGGAAAATAGGCATAAGATAAGGTCAGTGAGGAGCATTCAGTGCAAAAATGATGATTTATAATTTTCTTTATTTCATGTCGCTATTTAACTAGAAATGCTTTGCATTATAATTTCAAGTGTAGTTTCCTGCATATCCAGGATTTTTTGCATGGCACTCTGAACAACAGTGTGGAAGATGTAACTACAAATGTGATTTCTCATTAGCCAGTTTCTGCTGAAGAACTGCCCAATTTATAGTTCTTGTTATCGATCGACTCTAAGCAGCGAATGTTATCGTTGATTCGTTCAGTTTCTTTATATGTTTTTTGAAAATGTCTTCGCGGCAAAATCTTTGAGTATCGGGAACGAATTTAGGATTTGCGAAAAGAGCTGAGGCGTCCTGTGTAGGAACAACGAAATTTGCGGTGAATTCCAGTAGAATTTCACGGTCATATTTTCCTTATTTTTGAGGGAATTTTAAGCACAAAACGTAGACGAAGAGGCAATTTGAATTCAAGTTTAAGGCGGTGGGCTACCTATAGCTGAGCTCATTCCCTAGTGGCAATCCATGGAACTGGCCTTGTGCGCTGGTGAAACGACCAGTCATTCACATTCTGATTAAATCCCATCACCCTGATATACTGTTTTCGAAAACCAATCTTCAGTGTACGTGCCGACCCTAATTCTTTTGTGTCCACTGCGGGTATTGTTTAGCTCTGTCGATGGTGCTTTGGTCACAAATGGCCGAACAGCCGAACAGAGTTTACTCAAAGAGCGCGAATAGTGCAAATCTACATAACAAAGAAGTAACTTGCCAATTTTCAAATTTCCCAAACAAGTTTTCTCTTTTTTGGACACATATATTTGAAAAATTTCCTATGGATGTTATTGCCATATGTGCATTCTAGGGCAACACGATCGCCTTCTTTGGATAGTTGGTCGGGAATATGAAATATTTCAAAAACTGTAAATCGACCCTTTTTTGGCAATAAATAGTTTATACCAATTTAAATGGAAAGTGCTTTCGTAAAAACGGATCGTTAGGCCCTGCAGGCATCAGGCCTGTACGTTACAGACTATGTGGGAAACTGATGTGTCGCATCCCAAGTCTGCAAAATTGTTTGCGAACTCAAATTTTGACAACTTGTTATAACTTAATTAACTCCATCGTAATTGGTCAAAATGAACAATTCTTTCACAGAACGGAAGCATAAAGGTTGTAGCTAAAACATTTTGTTGACATCAATTAGTTACTTTTTGTCATGAATATGTTAGGACGCTTGTTTTCAAAGAGCGTCAATAAAGTCGGCATAGGTAGCCCCCGCCTTAATGGCCTTAGGTTTAAAAGTGTTAAAAGGATGCGGCTATGACGTCAGAGGTCACGTGTCACCTGGCCTTCCTACACAAGCAATCACAAAGACGGGGGGAGGCAGAGGTATACTACTATCTCCCGACGCATTGTGAAAAGTAGTCCATTCATTGGAATAGACTCGATTTGCGGCTCGAGTGTGTCACGATGTTATTGCCAAGTTTAATAAAATGCCCATTTAACACTTTCACCGGTCATGGTAGGATTCCAAGCTATCAGATCTCGAGGCAACTTTTCTTGCTCTTGCTCGGAAAAAGAACAACCAAAACGCATGTTTCAGTAGTCAGCGTAAAGCTAGAAATCCACTGCTGATTTTCACCCTGATTCTGCTTCGCTACTTCCTTTGCAATCTGCTACCAGCTACTTTATCTTAAGCTAGAAATCCACCTGTGATTTTCAACATGATTTTGCTTTGCGACTTGCTTTCCAACTGGGTTGCGTTGCAACTGGGCACTCGATCGCCGTAGTGGACTCACTAGACGTGATTTCCGCCAATGGCGAAGATGTGGTCAATTTCAGTCAGTTAATGTTTGATGTATTTTTATTTATCCAAAATTTAGCTACAATGGTAACCAGGGCCGAAGCCGGGGCATTATTGGCCCTGGTGTAAGTAGTTATATACACGTATTTCAACATACAAGATAGCTTCATGAGGTAAGGAAGGAAAAAGAAAATAAAATAAACACAAATCTGTTCAAGAAACGGCAGCCAGTTTTCCCAACACATCGCTTATATGATAACTCCAAATTACGATGTAAGTAAATCATTCAAAAGAGGGACAGGAGGGTAAGTTTATGTGGTGAGACACTGCGAGAGTCAACCCCACACAGTACAGTGTCAGACTCGGGTAAATAAAGATNTCAGTTTCACCACTAGAGACGCTGCAGTCGCTCCTTCGCTGAAAGCCATTTGTTTTAGAGACGCGCAGTCAACCTCAATTAAAAACTACGAATGTTTCAAAAATGATGCAAGACAACAGTGATACGTCATTACAGGGAATTAAAACTGAACTAAAGAAACTAGGAGCGAAGGTTTCGGGGCGAAAGAAGGAGTTGATCGAAAGGTAAAATGACATTGTTTGACGTGTGTCACTCCTCCACTCCATCCATCCAGTGCACTCGCGCCCACTCACAGTCACACACAGCATTGTACAGTGCATGCAGTGCATTACCAGTGCACAGACACAGTGCTCAGTTGCATGGCCGTGAATGATGACAATGCGTGCAGCATGTCTTGTGTGGTAGGTAGGCTACGCCGTAGGCCCTATATGGCCTACAAAAGTAAAATAGGCTATGCCATTAGGCCTACCGGCGCGGTAGGCCTAGGCTAGCAAGTGTTGAGTTGATTGAGTGTTCTCATGGATGGTTCTGTAGGCCTACCGGTATAAGGCGGTAGGCCTAGTCAGTGCTAGTACAATCTTGGCTCAGGATGAGCCACTTTGAGCCATTTTTGAACACGGGAGCCACTTGAGGCATCTAAAGCAGGGGGTCTTTTGTCTCAGGTTGAGCCAGTCATTTGAGCCAGGGATTTTTTTGCAGTGTAGCCTAGTCCTACCTAGTCCTAGACCTAGGCCTAGAGTAGACCAGACCTAGGCCTAGAGTAGACCAGACCTAGTTAGTTTAGGTCTAGGATGCTAGACCGGTATATTTTAGGCCCTACCGTACTACTAGCAGGACTGGGCCAGGCCTAGGACTAGGGGGGGGGGG
>NMRB01000090.1:343240-353392 GCA_002633025.1 Notospermus geniculatus
AAAATTATTCTCACGGACTATTTAGATAGCGAGTAAGTACCGATGGGTTCAAAACACGAAGGTATGATCCAGTTCATGGTGTGTGGGGCAGCTATCATTCGACAGCATGCAAAAATTATGGAATGAGATACAGTGCTAGGAGACTGGTATCCGGTAACTCGTAACACCATATCTATGTGCATGCGTTGTAGTACTAGACGCGATGTTTGGTTGTTGCATCAAGTGGTATTTCCCCACTGCATTGCATTGTTTATTTGTGAATTACCAACTGGTGAGTACACATGAAGGAACGTCCCTCTACTCCACCGAAACGGGGTGGGTTTCCCCAGGGCACTGTAACGCGCTATGCAGAGTGGAAATGCCCCTGGGTTCCCAGGATGACGGACTGTAGTAGCACGCCGGTAAAATAAAATACGGAGGTTTAGAAATCAAAAGATATAAAACGTTAACTTTACGACAACGTTATTTTTCATACGGTACTCCACATTCGCCAGATTTTATATTGCATTTTCGGTGCAAAAATAAGCTCCACGTTGTCGTTAATGTTTACGTTTATCTTTTGATTTCTAAACTTCCCTAATATTACACGAATACCGCAACGGCATTCGAATGTAGCACGGCTCATACGAAGTTGCGGCAGCACGCGACAAGTGCTCGGCTGGCATGGATGTAGCACGATATTCTCGAATGTATACGAGACCCCAAAGAAGGTTCACCCAAATGAATGTAGCCAGTAGGTAATAATCTAGGAGGACCCTACTCCCGAACATTGCCGAAGCACTAAAAACGTGTTTTTTTGGAATAAATATACCATATTTTGCATTGCATTTTTGTTCAGCCTAATTTTAACTGATTTCAACATCATTAGGACCAGTGAAAACCTGCAAATAAAAAAGTAGCCAAAAACTTTGATATCATCAGATAGCCAGGAAAATTTCCTATCACATATGTTAGGCTCAGTCTCCTACATCGCAATGGTTTGGAGATATTCAAGAAAAACTGATGTCCATTTATTTTTTTCCATTAGTGTACTTACACTCTCCTGAAACTTGGTTTGCAAGGTGGCATACCGACGATCCGCACGCACAGAAAAAGATGATGAATATGATGTGGTGTAGATGTCGATACACTTTAATATTAATTCGGTCATAGACTCTTGTCTATTGATATATTTTCGCCTGTCTGAAAAAAAGTGGCGTCTTTTAAATATCAATTCAGTCGTACACATGTGATTCATTCTGACCCGACGGAGTCAAAGTTGTGATGATGCTTACCAGGATAAATTTCAAACTGTAGGCGTGGTCTGATATCTGCAACAACCAGATCACCAATGTCTGAGGACGTATCAGAAATACTCTTGATGATGTCATCCACTTCTTATGAGTGAGTGATCTGATTAGTGAAAAAAAAATGATTTCTTAATTTCTTGTGATGATGTGAGACTCTCTCTGTAGGTCCTTTGAACATGCGACTCCTTGTTATTTCATTGGTGGCTGTGATTGCGAGTGAGAAACATCAAGCAAGACCCAAAATATGATCCAGGCATAACAGACATTGGGTGATATGAATAAAAATCAGTATCTACTACCTAGTAGTTACTAAAAGTAAAAGCAACTAGTTCCAAGTTTTTACTCCAAATAGAAGTGATTACTTGAATTCATATGAATAAACAGTTGATTTTACTGCAAAGTAATCACTTCTGCCCTACTAGTTTTTACTCGTCTGAGTCATGGGTTCACCGTACTGAAATTGATCAACCACATTCATATCCTCGGCAGTATTTACTGTTTTTGGAGTAACTACTGCACTAGTATTAACTAATACTTATTAGTAGTAGCTGCAAGCAATTACTTGCAGTAATTACTCCTGTTTTATTCAAAGAGTCACCAGTAAATACTTCAAAAACTGGAGTAAAAGTTATTACTTATTTTTATTCATATCACCCATTGTCTCAAAAAATTTCTTTTAAAATTACACCATACATGTACGTGGGGATAGGCCAGACCTAGAATCATTTCCAGCCAGGGCCAGGCCGAGGGCCTAGGCCTACTATCTAGCCTATCTAATCGCTAGCTATGTGTCCTGATCTCGATTATAGTGGAAAGCAGAATACATACGTGAATGCGCAGGCGCGTTGCTCAGGCGAAGGAACTCACGACGTCATCGACAAAAATTGAAGATTCCACCTAGGACCAGGGTTGATTTTCCCAGAAATCAGTGCGCATTCACCGATCTGACATCTCTGAGCGTGACCAAAACAGTCGAAATCGGTCTTAAAACACCATCACGGGGAAATGAGATAACCACACACAGAAATATGTAAATTATGGTAAAACCAACTTTACTGTTCGGTAAAGTAGACATTCAACATTCACCAGGCGAAATTTGGGTTCAAAAAAATAAAAATTGCTGTAGATTATTACCTCCTGATGTAGCCTAATGCATTGCAGAAATCTACGGTCGTTGTGGCTCTGTTGTTCCATCAATACTTTACGTAAGGTAAAAGTAATTGGTACATGTATTCAACCAGTAATATATTTTTGATATTAATTAGTGATATTTATCAACTGGACTTCGTTTGCGTATGGTAGACTCCGAACGCAGTCTTATTGAAGCGGTCCATCCCAACTTCTGCTCCCCCAAACGCTGAATTCATCCGAAAGTGAAACCTTAACCTCGACAGCTAGTGTACATTTAGGAGGGATCTTTGCCGCAACCAGCCTGACGTGAAAACTATATTTTGAGGCACTGATTCCATGTCTTAAAAAATAATTCTACAAAGTTTGCTCGGATTTAAAACAAAGCCTTTTGTTAATAGAAATAGAAAACAAAGATGACTTCATCGATTGATATTGATCATAAATAGAGAGCTTTCGCTATCCCGTTCCGAGATCCGGTCCGCCGAGAATGATACTCGATCTCGTACCCGTTCTCGGAAACAAGAAAGTTCGTTTTTGCAATCCCGAACCGAGATATGACGTCAGTGACGTCGTCGACGTACATGGGCGCTGGCCTCGCCAACACTGACGTGACGCTGCGTTTGGCCTGCATGCAACATGTCAACTGCAACGATCAGTTGGCCTACATTTTTACACTGCAAACCACGCACTGCTCTGACCGTTGTGCCCCAAATCAAACGACTCAACAGCATGATCACCACGAGCCATGCACTTTTTTGCACATATTCAGACGACAAGTAGTAGCCCTACCTGAATGGTATCCCAAACATTCGCCATTTTTGCTGGGAAGTGGGCGCTTTCGATCTCGGAATCCCCACCGAGAACCAAGCGCTGAACGCCGGAGATCTGATCGAGAACGGGAAAACACTACCCAAGCAATGATGACGTCATACACAAAAATCGACCTGATTCCCGTTCTCGATCTCGGAATCGGGATAGCGAAAGCTCTCTAATAAAGTCCTCGGCCACACCCGAGCATAACGTTAAGTTTATAAAGTACGGCGGTCCTACGCAGAATTTGAAGTAAATAGATAAAAGTTAGGATAAGTATCAAAAGATTGAGAAAATGGCTGAGGAATCACCAATGCGAGACGGGGATCAAAGTGCTGATGAAGAGATTGTGTTTAATCACCGTGGGTAGATCGCAGATGAAGATGATACGCCCAGGCGACACCTCGACAGAGGAGATGGTGCGGCCAGAGGCGGCGGTAAGTGGGACAAACCCGTAAAATTGGACAGTTTTTCGGGAGAACACCTCCAGTCATGGACGGTGTGGAGCAGAATGTTCGAGCGGATAGCCCGAATGAATGGATGGGAAAACGATATGGCCAACAGACTGTTCGGTTTATTGAGAGGACCGGCTCTTGAAGTAGCGTGTAGCCTGCCAGATGGAGATCTGGAATGTTATGCGTCGTTGGTCAACGTCTTAGAAGGACAATTCGGTCCAGGGAAACAGGCGGAACTACATCTCGCAGAGCTGAGGAACAGGGTTAAAATGACCGATGAAAGTTACCGCGAATTAGGACGCAGCGTGACAAAATTATGCGCGTTGGCCTACCCGGAAAGTTCATATGAAGAAAGGCAGCGGCACGCAAAGATTTACGTTATAGAGGCCATACCAGAATCAGAGCTGAGAGTAATGATTAGTACGGCCCGTCCCACCAATGTAGATGAGGCAATCTGTCTGGCGGAGGAGTTTGACGGGATACATAAGCTAGAAAAGCAGAGGAACCACCGTTCGGGCACCGCGAAATGAAACGTCCGGAGTGTGAACACCGAAAACGGACCTGATCAAAACAAACGTCTTGAGAAGATAGAGAATATGCTTGAGGCATTACGGAACGGACCCCCGCCGCACCCCAGACTGCCCAGAGATGAGAGGTACCAAAGAATACGCTCCTGGGCCCAGTTTCGCAAAGAATCTTAAGTCTAAAGTTGGACTTAAGTCATCATGTGACCAGGTTTCAGCAGATCAGATGACTTCATTTCAGACTTAAGTTTTTTCTTAGACTTAAGATTCTTTGTGCAACCGGCCCCTGGTCTTGAAATCAGGAAGGTCACATGGCGCGACATTGTCCCAGATGAGAGAAAACAAATGCCGGAGAAAAAAAACGAGCCCAGCCCACGGGACATGCGTCGGTGAGAAAAGATGTAAAGAAGTCCCAAGTCAAACTGGGTAAACAGTCGGGATCGGTTAGGGAAGGTGTAACGGATGATATAGTAGGGCTGCTAAGGCCCAAAAAATGGCCAAATCGTTCATTTTGTGATAAAAGCACCAAATTTGGCACAGACGTGGAATGGGTCATTACCTTTAATTTAAGGACGGGAGCCCCGACGAAATCGTCCCCTAGTGGCCGCCATCTTGGATTCCAATATGGCCGCCATTTTGGACACCTTTTTCCACATATCTCGAATNTTGTGTTGTCCTCCAAATCGTGCCGTCGTTTAAATGACAAAGAATCAGACAAGTAGATAATCATACCCCGTCCGATGTGACTGTAAAGCGTGTTATCTAGTTGATGATAACCATCGATAAAGTAATCACTTAGTTTAAGATTTACACCGGTCTCACATATTGCTGCGAGATGTATATTATTTGCTTTTAGACAAAAACTAAGCTCCTCGAAGCGTTTTCCAGCACTAGCCGATATACTATTGATGTTGGCAAACAAGACATTGAACTCATTCCCTGTAGGGCCGGGGTTGAGCTCAATGTCATTCGACAACACAAGGAGCAAACGTACTGTGTCAGGATTAAAAATTGTCAAGCAGTTAAACCATAGCCCAGGGGTGAGTAAAGCGATCATTGTAAAAATCATTATTGTTCCGGTCACACATCTTGGTGATATGACACAGCGGCATGAATTAAAGGACAACACAACTATTGGGTAAAGTATGAGAAATAGAAACCATCTGGTGATCCACACCACAGTGAGCAATATGAATGTCACAAAATGAACAGAATATATGGTAACGTGGAAGTAGAGATTGGCTAACAAAACTCCCGATAACACCACTACTAAGAACAACAACAGTGTCATAGGAATCGACGGCAGGTCATACGAGTTACTTGTAGCAGGTTTAGAAGATTTCAAACGATACGAATTAAAGACCCCTATCCTGGCCCTCCATACGGGAATCTCAACCGGCATTGTTAAGTCTATATTGATTTAAATGTGTGGGAACACGGGCTGCCATGATATACAAAATAATACACGTAAAAAAACAACTAATGTCTAATGCGAGAGTAACACAGCAAATGACACACATCAGGTTACTAGAAGAGTGCGCCCCAAGTTGACCGCACAGTCACCCCTTTTGTTATTAACTTTACATGTTTCTTTTATCGATTAGCGGGGGTGGTGCAGTCATGCTCCATGAAAATATATGGGGCAGGTGACTAGGGTTATGCCAAATAAACAGCCATGACAATTCGAAAAGAGAAAGGAAAAAGAAGAAAAAAACTTATGCATGTAGAGTCCTACAACATTATTAACAATGGTTCCAATGCATGTAATAATGATTTATACACGGCCTCTAGTCCATATCAGAAACAACAAAGGACCATAAATTTATTGTTAAGGTTATAGATAAGCAGTAGGGAGCCTAAGAAGTCAAGCGACAAATGCCCAGCCCACAACAACAACACCCCACACACCAAACATGCAATTGTAGACTGAAATATACGCTGTATGAAAAGTGCTGCCGCCGCAAAGCACACCCATCGCTCGACCTCTCAAACTCCCATCCGCTCTTTCTTACTCATAATGGGGTGCGTCAAGAGACACCCAGCCGCTACGAGCATACATACAAATATCGACATGCACTTTCAGTGCTAAGAGGATATCCTCAAGAAATACTCTATGTACATGTACCATTTTGTTTAAGATGAACGAGAGGTAATGAAAAACACTATAATTGAGCTGACCAACGAATCACAAACAGGATTAATGTTGCGGAATCCGAGACAAATTGAATCATCCTATAGGATTTAAGCACGTCTGTGTCAAAGAGGCGGCGGTCAGAACAGTAGGATGTAGAATCAGTAGAATCATGTCACAAATGATGACAATACATGTACTACCAACAATGCCAACTACAAGTAGATAAGTTAAGCATATGTGATATTTGTGTAACCTCCATCAAATGGAACGAGGATGTAAGTTTAGGAATAACGTGGCAATAATCAGCACAAATAAGATACATTAGACGGCCCTCACTGCAAAAACCAACAAGTATAAATTTAGTATAAACGATATTTCACGTATTAATGAAGTCACAGGAACGACATTACGGAGATTTAGGAATCAAACGACATATTGCTTTACAGTACAACAACAACGTTGTCGCCAACGTCTATGTCCATCGCTGGACTCCCAAACTCCAAACAATGCGAACTGTCATGAGCGATCTAAGCGTAATTCCCATCACTGAAGACACAGAAACGGCAGTAAAGACTGTCATGACGTTCTCCATCAATGAAGACATAGAAACAACCATATAAGCTGACAACTGACATATTTGCGTGTTCACCATCAATGGAGTCATAGAGATGACGACATCACCTGATATAAACGATATTTACATGTTACACGTTATCCACCAATAGAATCACAAAAACGACGATATCAACTGACTTGTACGATTTTGCATGATCTCCACCAATGTTGACATAGAAACGATGGGATGAGCTGACTTAAAAGATGAATGAAAACATAGAAACAGAGATATATACTATCATGGGAAATATTTACGTCTTCTCCACCAATCAGGTCACAGAAAAAAAAACAAAAACAAAAACACGACGTGAACTGGCGTGACCAATATTTACGTGTCCCAGTGACTGTCCTCCGACGCGAGCCGCCCTCCCCGGGCCCCCCATGAAAAACAGATTTCCTATTGTCCATGAGGAGCCCAGCGGAAAAAGCCCACCCCAGAAGACAGTCACTGGTGTTCTCCACCAGTGAAATCATAGAAATAACAACATGGACCGATATGGACGATATTTACGTGTTCACCATCAATGAAGTCATAAAAATGACGACATGGACGATATTTACGTGTTCTCCACCAATGAAGCAGGCCCCGTCCTCAAAGGCGGGCCAGAATGCGCACGCGCCCCGCAAACAACAGAAATTCCATCGTTCGCTAGGCGCACGCACACCCCAGCCCGCCCCAAAAGACCAGGCCTGATGAAGACATAGAAATACGACATGAACTGATACGAACGATATTTACATATTCTCCATCGATGAAGTCATAGGACTGATGACATAAACTGATGTAAACGATATTTACGTGTTCTCCACCAATGAAGTCTTATGAATGACGACATGATCCGACTTGAACGATATTTACGTGGTCCCCACTAATGAAGTCATAGAAATAGCGACATGAACTAATTTGAACGATATTTACGTGTTCTCCATCAATGAAGTCACAGAACTGACGACATGAACTGCCGTGAACGATATTTACGTGTTCTCCACCAATGAAGTCTTATAAATGACGATATAAACTGACTTAAACGATATTTACGTATTCTCCATCAATGAAGCCATAGAACTAACAACATGAACTGACGTGAACGATATTTACGTGTTCTCCACCAATGAAGTCACAGAATTAATGACATGAACGGACGTGAACGATATTTACGTGATCTCCACCAACGAAGTCTTAGAAGTGATAGCAGGAACTGACGTGAACGATATTTACGTGTTCTCCACCAATGAAGTCAGAGAACTGACGACATGAATTGACGTGAACGATATTTGAGTGTTCTCCACGAATAAGGTCATAGAAATGATGACATGAACTGACGTGAACAATCCGACGACTATCACCAGAGTATTAACGCTTGACCAATTTCAGGAACGGTGGTTCCTTCAGGTACATCAACCTTGTGCGAGCCTTATCATCGGGGTTGAGCTTCGATCTTTCGTGGAGTAGCTCATTCCGCAGCTCGTTAAGTTTAGGCGGTAGGTCTGTACTAATGGAAAATCCACAGTTCGGTCGAAGATTTTTCACCGCTCTCATCACTACATCTTTATCCTTGAGTTTAATGAAACGTGCGATGATGTTCTTTTTTCCTTGCGGGCCACCAGGAAGCCTGTCAGTCATCTGTCGGCGATTGGTATCAGTTCCTTGCGATAGTATTTAATTGCAGATAGCAGGTTGCAACGCAGAAAATAAGCAGTGGATTCCTAGCTAAAGCCTTATTTGTCGATGTCATCTCCACTGGCTGCTCTGCACTTCCTCTTGCCTCCCTGCATCACGCACCTGGTATCGTAACAGAAAAGGGGGTAAAACATGAGTATATATCAACTCCATCAACAGCCCGACAATCAGAAACCCCGGGACGGATACAAGGCGCGCGTGATCCTTATAAAAGAGAAATAGTTAACCATCAAGGACAGAAGGTGGCTAATACTAAAGTTCATTGCAATGGCATGAAGTCCCTGTCAAAGCGTTTACTGAGATGTATGGGTTGGTTGATTTTTCTAATTTTCACCTTCTGCTGCGTCCGGCAGTCATCAGTAGAGCTGATGGTACAATGCAGCAGTAAAGCCGCAGTCACATATCCACTCCGGGGCCCGTACGGCGAGTAAAAACAGATATTTTGGCCAATTTCTACGGTGCCCAGTTTGATACAGCCTACTTTCCGCCTATCTATTGAGGCGATTTCGGCATGATTCATCTTAGATCCGAGTTTCAGTCTCTAAAATCCGCAGCAAGCCGCTGGGTGGGGAAAATCGTACGGGACCCGGTGCATTTGTGACCTAGGCTTAAGCGTACTTCAACAGCCTTCAGTCCTAAACCACCGGTATGAATGGAGAGAAAATCTTTCCAGGAAAAAATAACACAAGATACCACGATTCGGTCCAGTTGATTTTGCTCCAGAGCCAATTTAGCTCACCTGTGAGCTACAGTCGTGACATGGTGTCCGTCGTCATCGCCGTCCGTTTCCAGGGCACGTGCCACAGATTACTGACGACTACGCCAGTAACTCCACGCATCCGTAATGCATTGATCTTATCGTTGTAGTACGTTGCCGTCAGTAATTCGTGGCGGATACCTATTGGCACCAAACTTGGTACATATTGTGCCCCAAGGTCAGATGACCTCAGAAACTAAAGGTGCGTTCACACTAGGCTTTTACAACGGTTTCAAACCGATTTAAAAGGTTAAATCGTTTTAATGTGCCACACTAGAGACCCTTTAAATCGATTTGACACCGTTTTAGCGAAAACGGTGCACTGATGCGTTTTCACATCGATTTAAGCCAAACCGGTTCAGTTAAAACGGTATCGATTTGTGTGTGACGCCCTGAATGCGTTTTACGCAGGCGCAGTGGCCATCTTCTGCTGTGCTTACGATTTGGCGGTCTGTTTTCACTGATAAAAATCACTAGGCGGTGGCCCTATATCATCAATTTTTTCGGGTTTTCCTCCGTTTGGATCACGGCTGGCAACGGGCAAGAGAGGCTTGCATTACTTTCCATCTGGCGAGACGAGCAGATTTATGAACAGTTGGCCAACATGGACGGCGCAACATCCCGATCTAAGAATTGCTGCAAACACGTGGTGGTTACAACAGGACTGCAGAACAGTGCAGAACCTAATTGAAAGCCTTGAAGCACGACAAATCTCATCCTTTCCTCCTTTCGTACATGATCTTGATCCGCCCTGCC